>JAHDVE020009063.1:0-303748 GCA_022606495.2 Halesus radiatus
CTTTGTTTTATAAGGATCGCGCAGCGGCTGACTTTTCCCATACAATTTCTCTATGCCAGAACTGAATTTAAAAATTCGGAAACTTCAAGTGAATTACACATAAAATCTGGATTTACTGAATTATTTTTAATAAACACTCTTGGTTCTTAATCTTATTTACTCTGAGATTGTGAAAGGATTTTAATTAAACATGTTTGTAATGTGTGCAGTTAACAAAACGGCGTAGGCACTGTCGAGCATTTTACTTAAAATTGCAGTAGGTATTTCATATATAATGTAAAAGATTACAGTTTAAGAATTTACGTCATTGAAAACCTTAGACACTTTCGTAACTTTCCGTTAAAATTTGCAGATAAATTATGTGTTGTATTGCTTACGTTAGCATACTGCGAAGTGACGTTTAGCGCCTTATTTGAGTCTTCCCCTTAACAAAAAATACCGAGCATGTGTTTTGCTACGAAAGTCTGTCAATTTATCTATTTATTTACGGACGTACTAATCGATATATTTCAGAATTTTTTACACACCTACTTTAATTAGATATTATTAAATAATTAGACATAATTAGAAAATAAAATTTATTAAAAAAGTACAGTATTTTAATAAATTTACGAGCTCCTGTTTGCATATGTTACCGCCAGCCGGACAAGCGGGTCAAAATCTCAGAATCTGCCGAGTTCTGGCAGTGGATGGACGTGTCTTTGCGACGCTCTGATTAGCAACATTTTTTTACGAATTGTTTGGTTTATAATGGGCAGAAAAATACCAAGTTAGAAATCTTTCACCAGAAAACACAAGTCACAACATCAAAAACATTTTTGGAAATAACGTTTTGAAGAAAAAATATTGATTAGTGATATTTAATAATGTAGGTACCTTATACCGTATAGGGTAGTCCGAACGAATCATTGGTATTCAGTCTGATTTTCTACTATGCGTACTTATAATTTTTATAACATAATTTAGCTATGTGTTTTTTTTTTAATTTTCACTGGAAAGAATCGAATGAATTGTCTTTCTAAATCTTAATCTACATATACGTAATATATACACATATACGTGTTATGTTGCTGCATCAAGGATATAATGGTGACCGATTCAATCGTAATTACCGCGGCCATTTTTTATTAACCAACCTTTATAATAGACTCGCATTATTACCTGGCGTACATGCTTACATTACCTTTTATACAAAGTGTCCGGAAACCCGTTTTACAAGCGGAAATGTTGTTACCCTAATTTAATTTAAATATTTATCTGCAGGCAGATTTCTCTTTTGCTTTCTTTTGTATCAGTAGGAACGTTAGTATTTTGTTATTTAGCAATAACTTATACGAATTTTGGATTGCGACTTGGGGTAGGTTTATATGTAATATATCACTACAAATGATTTCAAGCAGGCAGTGATATATTGAGACTTTATGGGGCTACCTTGGATTTTGGATTGCGAATAAATATAATTTAGGTATCTATAATTTCAAATGATTCTGTGTTCAAATTCTGTTATCTTTTAATCTCAAATGCTACGATGGATCTATATAATTTGTACGGAGTGTAGAAGAGTTTAGATATTGTTTTATTACAAAATGTAAAGGAGTTTAATTTCATTTTTAAACACTTAGATTTAGTTTTTTTTTTCCTTTTTTCCTAGTTTTCCTAGTTTTTGGCAACTAAAGGGATAAACAAAAGTAGTTTCTTCGTTTCAACGCATTTTAAAAGATGGCCATCAGCTAATAGTAACCCCCAAGCTACCTTCTTTTTCTCAATATTATCCTAAAAAATTTCAACTTCTGTCTCGATTTACTCGTGAACGAAAGATCAAATAAAAAAAAGGTATAACACAATGATGATGTGATGTAGATTCACCATTTTCCTGCTTGTACCACTAGTTGCCGAACACCATTTATCTCGCTTGCCATTTTACTATAAAAATAAAATTTCAATAAATTTGTCATGTTATGTTTATTTTGAATAAGTATTATTTATACAGAATGCTTTTTTATATTATTATCCAATATCCAAAATGGCGGAAATAAACTAAGTGTTAAAATACGGCATCTTCAATTGCTTGTCAATTTACTTTAATAATATTTTTAAATTGTCTGTTTTTTTTTTTATATAATAATAACATTTGTTATCGTGTTTTATTTTTATATAATATAAATATTTATTAAATGAATAAAAAAAAATTACTTTGTATTCACCACTTTATTAATATACACAGATCTACATGTTTCGAAAGCGATGCTTTCTTCATCAGTAATATATAGAATACATAAATTGAATACCAATCTTTTGAAGAAATAATAAATAATTGTTATCAAATCATAAACTTTCTTTTTAGTTTCGCTATTTGTAAAATTAACAACTAAAATTGTATCTTCCTGCTTTTCCATTCTGAATGTAGGTACATATTATTGCAAATTTTGAATAAAATAAATGCTATATTTTTGGTTATTTTCCTTTTCATGTTTACGCACTTCCATGCCCAAAACCCAAATGATAACTTATTCGGTAAAAATGCTGGAACCGAGAATTCATCAATAATTTCATCAGAACCACACTATAGGATACATCGGTTCCGCGGGACACAAGCTAACAGCGGTGTCCCCATCTTTCGCCGAGCGCAATAACCGTTTTTGATTGAAATACGAATTTCTGCTTCCTGGTTATACGGCCTTAACCTTTTTATCGCATTCCTGACTATATAGAACAACGGGCGTATGTGGAACTCTTTATGAAATCAACACTGTGATTTTTAGATTCCGTGACTTGTGCAGTTTGTGAACAAAGATTAAAGAAGTCGAGCTGGCCGCTGCACAACTTGAATATTCACAAATACCTGGGCTGGCTAGAGGGAGATGAACCGGTGGTATGTTTTAAATAATTATCATTGCTCTGTTACTAATCTATTCAAACATTTTGACATTCACTGACATATTCAGTAAGTGTGCAAAATTACCTGAATGTTGTTTTCTGGTCAATGACCTAATGGTGCCATGCTTTATTTCGTACCCACATCGACATTAATAGTAGGTAATAAAATTAAATGAACTAAAGCGATTGGGATACCTATATAGAAATGGAATCGACAATTAATAATTTATTATTGCATTTATTTACCTCAGTTTTATTGATTTTGTAACTACCTTTTTTTTTTTTTCAGGACCTTCAAAATGAATCCGTGGTTATTTCGTTGGTAACAATGGCTAAGAAAAAAGTAGACCTTGTTTGTGAGAAATGCGGGGAGAAACGCGCTTCTGTCCTTGGATATATATCTCACGTCCTATATATGTGCCAAAAAACTGAAGAGGTAAAACTTACTGTTTTATTTGAAGCCATTTTTTTTTATTTAATGAAAATTGTAGCCAGTGAAAAAAAAAACCAGTTCTAACCCTTTTTTGTTTTGCCTACGATACCAAAATTAAATTAAATTTTTTTTTTTCAATTTTCGTTAAAAACTTCCTCCCTCCCTGGAACTATATATTTCTCGATATATCGGGAGAAATCCCTTAGATTAAAAAAAACCGATGTTGGTTTGAATATTGACCATCTCTACATCAGATAGATTCTTTAGTTCGTCACACAGTTCGGAAAGCATCTATCATATTGCGGTCCTCGGAAATCTTTGGGAAACCCTGGTGAACCCGCTTCGCAATCACTGATCTAATTAAAAAAACTTGAATATCAGAAGAGTAGTGCAACAAACTATTTGTATTATATGTGAAATAAGGGACGATTTTTATTTGGTGTTTGGTTGTCAAAATGGTGTGCATTTAAATAGTCTTAGGTAAACATTTAATTTTTATCTAATTTATTATAATTTGGTCTCAGGAAGTAGAGGCCCTGAAAGAGACTTGTACAATATGCAATCGGCGGGTGCTGCCTTCAGGAATGAGGGTTCATCTCGTTGCCCACACGCGAACCTCGATAAAGGCAGTGAAGCCGGTTCCGGTCGAACTGCCCGTGGAAGATGAAACGGGTGGGAAAAGAAAAAGAAAGGCGGCAGAAAAGTTAGTACACTTTTGTGAAAGTTTATCGATACTAATGACATTATATTTTCTGGTTTGTTTTTAGTAAACTTTAGATTAGACCAATACTTATTTATTTCTAACTGTTTCTAATTTTAGGGCTGGACAAACATTTAAAAAATTGAAAAAGTTAGAAAATGAAACACCACCTCAAAGAGACATTGTAAGTATATATGTATTTAGTAGAAAATCTGTTTGTTTGTTTATAATAATATTATTTGGATGATTTGTTTAGTGCCGTTTTTGTGAAAAATTACCTCAAGGGTGCTGTACAAATGTTTTTTTCCAATGCTCTTTCTTATTACTAACAATCTATTTTTACAACCTATGGCTAAAAAATTGCATCCACCAGTTCATCGATCTGTAATTCCAAACTATATGTACAATGTATTTGACCAATGAATGTGATGCCACGTTAAAACATACGTAAACCCTAGTGAGTAGTATTTATTATTATTATTATCATTATCATTATTATCATTATTGTTATTATTGTTATTATTATTATTATTATCATTATTGTTATTATTGTTATTATTATTATTATTATCATTATTGTTATTATTATTATCATTATTATTATTATTATCATCATTATTGTTATTATTATCATTATTGTTATTATTATCATTATTGTTATTACTATTATCATTATTGTTATTATTATTATCATTATTGTTATTATTATTGAGACGAATGTGTGGTAAAAACCATGTATGATCGTGTGAAAAATATTGAGATTCGTAAAGAATGCAAGGCTGATGTAAGCGTAGTGAGCAAGATTAAGAAAGGGACGCTTAGATGGTTTGGGCATGTAGAGCGAATGAACGAAGAAAGGAGTGTAAGGAGAATATATGACGCAAATGTGAATGGAAGAAGAAGCCGGGGACGTCCAAGGAAGACGTGGCACGATCAAGTGAATCAAATAGTTGAGTCGGGCCATGTCAGAAGTCGGAATAACAAAAGAGAATGTATGAGACGTTGTATGAAAGTGAATGAAGCAAGAAGTGTATGCCAAGATCGAGTTGTTTGGCAGTCCGTCCTCTCTGCCTACCCTTGCGGAGAAACGGCGTGATGGTTAGTTAGTTAGTATTATCATTATTGTTATTATTATTATTGTTATTATTATTATTGTTATTATTATTATTGTTATTATTATTATTGTTATTATTATTATTGTTATTATTATTATTATTGTTATTATTATCATTATTATCATTACTTTTATTATTATCATTATTGTTATTATTATTATCATTATTATTATTATTATTATTATTATCATTATCATTATCATTATTGTTATTATTATTATCAATTATTGTTATTATTATTATCATTATTGTTATTATTATTATCATTATTGTTATTATTATTATCATTATCATTATTGTTATTATTATTATCATAATTGTTATTATTATTATCATTATCATTATTGTTATTATTATTATTGTTATTATTATTATTATTATTATTATTATTATTATTATTTTTATTTTTATTTTTATTATTAATATTATTATAAAAATTGTTTCCTCCTCCTTGTGTCAATGTTTTGGAAAGCCTTGTAGTATCCATCATCGGGGTCCGACGTCCTACCCACTGCACTTTGTTTTAGTTTGCTTATTAATTTTCTTGCTTATTTCAGAAAGAGTTGTATAAGAAACCTTGGTTTGGGCGGGCGCCATGGATCCTGCTCTCCTTGTGGAAGAAGCAGTTGGCCCTGGGTGAGGTGGTGTCCTGCCGGCGCTGCAAGCACCAGGAGGCCAGCTTAGAGGCCATTAACCAACATTACATCTCCACGTGTCCTCTCATTCCAGAAAGGGTATAAACATAACCATTTGGAATATGCTTAGTAATAGTAATAGTGTGGGGTTCCCTTGATTCTAGGTTTTTTTTTTAGTCCCTTGAAATACCTAAATAAGAGAGTTTCATCGTATCTCACCCATCCCAAAACAAAAAGGCACACATTAAAGACAAATCACAACTTTTCAGGAGAGCGAAGAGTGCAAAAATTTAGTGCAAATGAGTACAACTACATGTCTGTTTTTGTTCAATAATTGTAAAAGAGTAATTTGTGGCACCTAAATTTAATAAGTTATAATAAACATTTAGTTTTGACCGCTGTTTTTAATAATAAATTATCCAATGGTTCCTTCTTCAGGATAAAAAGTATACTAAGAAGATACTGCACCCTGAAGAAGGAACCGTTGGTTCTGAAACATGTAGATAATTTATTATTAAAAACAATGGCAGTGTTTATTAGTATTAATGTAATTATTAGATTATTTTTTCTTTTAAATGAATGGAAAAATGATGTACACATTATAATAGCTTACCATAATTTTTTAACTGTTTTTGCTCTTCTGAAAAGTTGAGAACGGTTTGTCACTACTACACCCTTTGGCTTTGAATATGTAGTTGATATCATTCTTGCTGTGCAATATGACAAAAAGTTTACCAATTTTGAAGTTTTATTATATTCACAAAACGCGTATTTACACACCTCCTAAATACATTTTCTTTACTCTAATACGTTTCATTATACAGCAAAACTTCGAGTTATGTAAGTAAAGACTTTCATAGACCTTTACGTAACTTGAATTTTACGTATAAGTCAAATTGGTAAATTGGTAAGTGCAACTACGTAAATAAAAACATACATTCCCATTTATGCATATCAAGTTTCATGTTAGAATTTACAAAAGCAAGTTCGCTTGAGCATTCAATGTTTTAAATAGATTACGTAATAAGGAACTCCAGTGAAACCTATCATGTCTTAAAAACTATATACTTAAATAAAATTTCAATCAACAAATTCTGAATATATAAGTTTTATTATATGTAATTATAAATAGGATTTATAAATCATTATTTAAAAGTGAATAAAAACCATCTCATCAAACCGTCTTGTTTCATTGGTACCGATGGAACGACATCATGCGCTTGTTTGCGACTAAATTTTTTCTGTGTAAATTTATTCCGTATGGCGCTTTGTGTAGCTCTTCTCATATTTTTTTCTGATTTTCGAAATTTAATTTTTACGTACCTGTGAATTTACGTACCTGTGAATTTCGTGGTTACATTTGTACATATTGTTTGAATGTTTCACTTTTTTTTTGACAAATCTTATGAACTAAAACTCGTTATGAATTGAACATTAATTCCTCATAACGTGCATTATGTTTGACTGCTCAAAAAATGTCCATGAAAATCTGCCACCTGTGAGGGAATGAAGTTATGAGTAAATAGAATTTTTTTTTTTTCAGGTGTATCAATGTGTGTGTTGCCTATTCAAATCTGAGACAGAAACGGTCATGGTTGACCATATAAAGGAGAATCACCCCGGTGAAATCATAGTAAAGATGGAAGACTCGTCCAGCTCTGATGGAGAGCACAGTGACGATGTTCCTGATCCGCAGTCCAGCTCTGAGGAAGACGAATATGAAACTGACAGTGAAGAAAAACTGTTTGTCAGACCCGGTAGAAAAAGTAAGTAAATACCCAAAAAACAACTCCTTAAGCATGAAAACTTTTATGTGGGGAACCTTATAAGTGGGTTTCACTGTAATTCTGTGTTCTTTGGTCAATGCATAGTGCAGATATGAGATTTTTCACTTTACCAAAATTTACCTGTAAATTAAAACTGAATAAGTTTGACTGGTTTGTTTAGTTTAGTGGACCATTTATGTATAAAATAGAGTTATTATGGATATATATCAATAATGATAGCAGACACAAAAATTTTAATTACATGTAGTTACATTACGTGCACATGCATATTTATTTGATTAAATTTGTACAAATATTTATAACATTACAGATTTTTAATCTAATTAATTATAATTGTACTGTTTATGCAATACATAGTTATTGTAAATTTGACAGCCTCCATGGTCGAGGGGTAAGGCTCTCGACTACGAATCCGAAGGTTGCGGGTTCAAATCCCGGCATGCTCAAGAAAATTTTATTTAATTAATTTGTGTTGTTTCGAAATTAATTAATTAAAAATAACATATGGTATATTTGCGTACGTTCCAGGGTGGAAGATACTCTCAGTATCGCCCTGGTGAAAGACCACCATTCAGAATTGAAATGTTGCTTGAAGAGCTTTTAGCCGTGTTTGGTAACCAGATCTGAATAGCCAGATATTTCCCCACCTTCCTTTCTCCTTCTCCTTCCCCTCCCCACTACCATCAGCCTCACAACATTCCGTTGGGGATGCCATAGTCTCACTAGCTCCAGACGATTGGGACCGGTTGGGACTCTTGTGCGGTATTCACATAAATAAAAAAATAAAAAACATTTTGGCATTTATCATATCGTGGGGTATGTTGATTTCGACGTTACCCAGTTTTAGTAATTACCCCTCGATATTATGTTGATCAAAGACACACATATATTCACTTTAGAATATCAATGTTTCTTAAAATTAAGTCATCTAATATTGTAATAGATGAATGGTGCTCTTATTTACATGTGTACTTATATTTTATATTTTTCCTTTATTTCTAGGGGCGTCGGCAGCATCTAATAATAACCAAAGTAAGTTCTGAAATAAGTGTTCACCTCTTTATAATACTGTTATAATATAGATTTGATTTGAGATATTATAATACACTTGATAAAAAACATATCTTTCTACACATTAACAAAGGAAAACTATTTAATGCTAACATACACTCAGTGGCGTAGCGTGAGCCATCGTCGCCCGGGGCGGAATCATAATTTGTCGCCCTTGTGACGTCATAAAAATAATGATGTTGGTGGAAAAAGGGAATCATATAAAAGAGCAAAAAATATTTATTTCAAAACCAAAATAGTATACTTAAGTTTAAAATTTGACTTTTCGGACCTTACGCTCAGCACAATCATTAATAACATCATCAAAGTCAATATTGTCCGTCACATTTTTTTCGAGTGACTCACAGCTTTCTCTACCTGTGGACTTACCGCACGGAACTGTTATTTTTAATAAAACTAAGAATTCTGATCTCATCAATCTGGTCGTGTATAGTATAGCACGAGCAAATTTTGCCGCCCTCCTAATAGGGGCACCCAGGGCGGTACGTCCCTCCGTCCCCCCCCCCCTCTCCTCGCTACACCTTTCACTGTTCCACAGTTATAATTTTATTTGTAAGTACATAATGTTTTTTTTTCATTTACAGGCATATTATCACTTAATACTTCGACATTAAGTACCGACGAATGGAAATTACCTGCCACTGACGGTAGGTACATAGTTAAAGTTTAGGACTACATTTTTTAATTGATATTATGTATGTACATACAATGGACTATTTGTTTTACGTATTGATCTTGTTGAACTTCATTTAAATTTTTAATAATAAATAAAAAATAAAATAAACAATGCTAAAATTATTTTAAGTATAAAAATGGATTGGTTGCATTGATTTCTTTTTTTTTTTCTTTTCTTTTTTTTTATTGTATAGTATTAATTATATACAATGGGAACTTATACCAGCTAAGCCAAGCCAATGCAAGTAGCTTGTCAGCAGGAGTTTATTTCAACATTATTATATAATACAACAATAAATAACAATCATCATACAAATGTAGGGTAAAATTAGGATATAGAGGCGCATACATGTTGTGATCAATATACATAAGTTGAAAATAAAAAATTAAAAAGAAAAAAATAATGGAAACAGCATTACAGTTTTGTTATAGAGTCCAATTTTATAACACCAGTTTAAATAATATTATAAAAATATCAATATCAAAAATATCTATTTCGATTTGTTTTAGAAATCAGATCTTTTCTTCCCTCATTCCATTTCGCCTACAGAGTGGGCTCCAACTTGAAGAAACTCTATTCTTTATGGAACAAAAAATTGTAAGTAAACATAAATAATTGATTATAATACAGTGAAACCCACTTATTATTTCCCACGCAAGAAGTTTTCATTGTTAAGAAGATTAGTTTTCTTGGACAACCTTATAAGAGAGTTTCACCGTATTATCAAAAACATTATTCTGCTTACACATACAATAAAAGTTATATTGAAAATATATTGATTTCCACAGCGTTGAGAAGTTTTATACTGATGAAGGACTGTTCCCGAAGCTGGACTGCAACCCTCTCCAATCCCTGAACACATCAGAAGCCGACACATATTTACCTGAATGCAAAGAGTCCATTAGGATGGCCAACAGTACCATGGCATCTTGCACTAAAAACTTTAAAGGCGGAAAGGTGGAGTGGCGCAGATACAAACTGTTTGAGTCAGATTTGTTCAACGGTATGTTATGAAATTATTTAAATTTATTATTAATGAATAAGAACCATGCAAGTACAACATTAGAATACCATTTAATCAATCTCCATTTTACAATTTATTTTCAAAGGGAGTGTGAATTTTTCAATGACTAAATAAAATGAATAAATTTTTCTACATAAAATTCTTTCAATACAATATTAAAAAAAAAAATATGGACATACTTTTTTTCTTATTAAAAAACATATATTGTAGATAGACACTGTTGGACACAGTGCCACAGTTATTTTTTTGAAAACATCAATCGTGTATCAGGTGCGCGGTCCCTTCATACATGCTTTGGATGCTTCGCATCCTCTGTGTTTTTATTTATTCTGAAAATTTCTGCAATTTATTGACACCATCCCTTTCTCAGAGATTTAAAATACACAATGACACGATGCACGGAACGGTTCTAAATACATATACATATCAGCGCAGGAAAGCAATATTGCTGTAACAGGCAAAGTCGTGTAAAAAAAAAACACAGGATTTTGGCACTTTTATATCAATTAAAAAACGTAATATTGAGAAAACTAACAATTTTTCCAATGTCCTACAGTTCTTATTTCTCATTGTGGAGGTTAGGAACCCAGATAGATCGATGCAGAAAAAAGCCCCTTGGAATGGTGTATACAAAGTATTTTCCTGGGTAGTTGTGGTTACAGCAGTATTGCTTTCCTGCAACGATGTTCTCAATGCTCGATTATCACTATGAATCACGTAAACACATGGATACCAGCAACAGTGTGGATTCTATCTTTTATTCCGTATCCACAAAGCTCTTCGCCCGTGAGCATTCAGTCCCACCTGCCAAAGTCTTGCTATATATGTATTTGACAACAGCATCCAACGTACAAAAAATTACTTTAATTTTTATGGGTATAATGTGTGAAATAGCATACATATTACAAATCCAGTGGATTGTTTTAAGTACGATTAGGAATTTGTTTATCTTGAATTAAAACCAAATTATAATATCCCTCGATTACCTATCTGTAATTGATGTTGCTGAGCGTAAAGGATTCATAAAGCTAATTTCACATACTATTTATGTCAGTAATTGCATCTTGTTCGTGGGCTAGTCTATAGATTTGCATATTTGATAATAATTATATACTTTTCATTGCAGGAAAGCAATACTGCTGTAACCACCACTACCCATAAAAATGCTCTGTATACACCATTCCACGGGGGTTTTTTTTCTGCGTCGATCTATCTGGGTCCCGTGACTCTACAATGAAAAATAAGACTTGTACGATGTTGGAAAAAATCTTCATTTTAACAATATTACGTTTTTTAATTGATATATAAGCCTCAAAATGCTGTTTTTTTTCATGGCTTTGGCTGTTACAGCAATATTGCTTTTCTCTGACCTTATTATCCAGCATCCCTTCTACAAAAAGTAACCGACCGCCACTGTCGTGCATAGTCTGGGTCGATGTGTATAGTATATTGAAATGAAATAATATATTTTTTTTAATTGTTTGCAACTTACCTTAATTGTTGAATACAGAGTAGTGGTAGATAAGTAGGATACATATGACTTTGAAATTATGTATTTGAATACCTTTTTCAAATGTCAAATCTATACAAGTTTTCCTTTGCGTGGTTGGTTGGTTTGTCTAAATTATATATTAGTTTAAGTTTAAAGAATTTCTGAAGGTATGCATGTAAGAGGGCTTCTTCAGTGTCATTCTCTTTGGAATTCTGTGCTCTATGCTTTCATGCTCGATTTTTGTAATTCTAATCGTACTTTGCCCTCATATATTGCAACATTTTAGGAAAATCGGGAAATTTTCAAACATTTTCAAATTCACAGCCTCATATCTTTTAGTTTTTGAAATACACACTTGGAGCCCAAAATGTGTTGTAACATATAGACTCCTCTTCAAAACAACACTTGGTTCACTTGGATAATTAGTCTCTGAGATATGATCCTCTTTTTATGGACACGTGTCGAATCCGGAAAGTCGAAAATTGTGGGTTCACTTTGCGTGTGCGCAGTTCTTGATGTCCGCCCATAGCGGTACTACAACAAACTTTCATCCTTCCTTTTTAAAATGAGACTAAGATGGCGGCGCTATGTTCATTTTTAGCCGATTTGTTGACGTTTGAAAGTACTTCGACAGAAACTATCATTCATATGGGCGCGATTGCCTCTCCACACCCGGCACCGATTTTAGACATTTTAACAAAAAAAACTGCAAAAATTATTTTGATTTTATGTTATATGTATGTACAACTGTTTTTTTTTTTTTTGCATTTTTGGTGGTTTTAAAAAAAAATTTAAAATTTTTATGACATTAGAAAGTTTTATTTTTTTAACTTATTATTTTTTAAACTGTGTGTGCCATATTTTTTTGAACAAAAGAGTCAAAATCTTGGTTAAAATTCATTTGCTTGATGATAAAAGGTAAACGAGGTTCCTAATTCTGGGAATACATATCTAAAAAAAAAATGTACCTTCATTATTATTTTTCGTTATAATGGGTGTTTTCTTATAAACAAGGTATTAAATCTATTGCATGGTTTTAGGTACGCAGACTTTTTGGTGTGGTGGCCCGGTGCGGGGGCTGGCCTGGGCCCCCGGCAGGAACCAGGAGTGCTACGTGGCGGTAGCCACTGATCGCTCTATGGATGGGTATTACAAAGAAGATGTACACTATAAGCACAAGGGAATTATACAAATATGGAGCGTCGGGTGTCTTCGGGATAAAGAGTATGTATTCTTTAAGTGCTTGGTGTTGAATGTATTGCTTATATGTTTTTAACACTTATATTATAGAATTAGAACTAATTTTATTTATTCTTAAATTAAAAAAAAAAAAAACGAATTATTTATGGTTTTTACATTATGACTGAATAATATAACATACTGAAGGGACTGCGGTACCTATGGTTATTTTTTATGAATGCAGTGAAACCCTCTTATAAGGTTCCTCCCACATATAAGGTTTTCCTCCATGATAAGTTTTTTTTACAGGTCCCTTGAATAACTTTATAAGAGAGTTTCGCTGTGATTGGCAGCAATGTTATGAGTGATAAGAACTTGCGTAAAAATCCACCAATTAAAAAATTATGTTTGAACAAGTTCATGTCCATCTTGGTTGTCAGTATCTAGGCAGTGAAATTGGAAGACTGCTGAAAATGGCAATTAATATTTAGCACATATGGAAATTAAAGAAAGTTTTCTAATTTGCCTAATATTTTTGTACAGTGAGGGTTGCCTACGCCCTGCCAGCATGGTGATGGGAATAGCGCACAACTTCGGCCAGGTGTGGAACCTGACTTGGTGCCCCTCGGGGTGTGAGATGGCTTTCATTCCTGGGAGCCATGTGTCGCAGGATGGGGTCAGACTGGGCCTCTTGGCAGCCGCCTGCTCTGATGGAAATGTACATATTTACGCTGTGGCAAATCCCCAATCCATAATTACCTGGTGAATACACTTTTTCAATGTTTAAGTTGACACTATTTAATTAACGTTTGAAATTACCGATACAGAAAATTCACTAGGAGGATAGCAATTTCAGGGATTTTGGTTACCCCCTGTTGCCAACCGCAAGATTAAAATTATTATATGAGGAATATGTTATTTATATATGCTCAAATTGCTCGTTTATAACTACATAGTTAATTATTTATTATGAAAAATATTACCACGCGGGTGGCTAACTGTATCTCATATTCGATTTTTTTTTGTACCTGTATTAATTATTTACATATTTATGTGGGATATAATTTATCGAATTGTTTTTATATTTTTACAGTGAGAGTAATATATATAAAACCGACCCAGTAGCCTCGTTGAAACTCTACAGAGACGATACTGTCACTTTGGGAAGAACTCAATGTCATGCCACTCAAGTGTTTTGGAGTCAGGTAAGAATTGAAAAATCTAATAATTTTGTTTATGACAATACTTCACCTTTGTTACAATTTAAAAATTCTTCATCATTTTTTAAAATTAATTACGAGCTTGTTAACGGCCCTCAGTAGTAGATTTGTTTTTCTAATTCTACGGAATGAACGCTCGAGTCAGCCAGGTCCAACAGCGCGACAACTGCGTTGGCTTCCCCGCATAATGAATTAATTCATTTTTAAATTCCTACTTAGTTAAAGGGATATTTTAGAATTACCCAATTATAACATCACAAAGGTATGGTCGGTACAAATTAATTTATCGTTACTGGACGCGTAATAGTGAAAAAAACAATTTTTGAGCAGGAAAATGAAGGTGGACTCCCAAATAATATTTAGTAATATACCTTAGATGAATGAAAAAGTGAAGACACATTACTGAGACAACCCGCACGGTCCTGAGAACATGAACTGAGTCCGGCGGACACACTTGATACTTACTGCATCAAGGATCGTACACATGTTTGTTCATCAAACAAGCTGTCACCAGCTGCCACAAACATACTGTTAGCTGCATATTTAAATATTTCCGCTACAGAGGTTTGGTTCGCAATCTGCCCACCAGAGGCACGGAGCGCCTCTGCTGGCTAAGTGGAGAACTACTCATACCCGGGAAGAGTGGGGATTCTTCCAAATTCCAACGGCTGGATTGGATTTGAATCAAATGGATAAACATAACCTTACCGATAGTTGTTGTTATAAACGACCTAACTGAATATATTTGATTGTAAATATTCGTCCTTTTATTTATTGCTAACAATACATATATAAAAATACATTTATTACTTTCAAACATATATTATTATCCTTTTCACGAGCGTTGTTAGCTTTAAAACTGAAAACAAGAACGTGTCACCGATTAGTATGAATATAATGTGTCTTGTATTTTTATAATTTCATTGCAAATTACACAATAAATATAAAAAGTGGGAGTCTCCATTCATTTTTCTGCTTAAAATTTTTTTTTTTTTCTTCACATTAATAATATAATCATATAATAACATGGCATTTATATAATGCAGTTTTGTGTTATTTGATTTCAAGTGCGCTTTACTAAAATAAACATTGGAGGTATTACACGCCCAGTGATGTTATATCAATCAATACATACTGAGATCATACGCAAAAACACCCAAAAATTGTAATAATTTTTTGGTGCATCATTTCTTCAATACATTTGTAGTATACTGTGTATCCTGATGAGGAAAGATTCGCTTTCGAAACATGTTGATATTTATATATTTAAAACAGTGGTGTAAACAAAGTAATTCTTATTAATTTATTAAAAATAGATTAACAGTACACAATTTTTATCTATATGTGAAGGCCACAGGCTGTAGGATCTCTCACCTGCACATATACATAGTTTAATATTGTAGACAGAAACATTTCACAACAATTTTCCAAGTTGTAAACAAATTTGACAGACCGTCTGGGAAAGCACACTCCTCCAAGGCCACCTCTAAAGACTGATTGAATTCAAATTGCTTGCATTGAGGGCCATTAATGCTGTATGCTATTTGTTTTCAGGATTTAGGACACCGAGTAATAGCCGTGGGGTACTCCAGTGGGATAGTGGCGCTATTTGACTTGGGCAGCACTTCCATCCTCCTTACTAGTCAGCACGAGAACACCACCGTGTATCTGCCATACTTAAACTTTCAGGCGCACCGTACCCGTGTTACAGGTGCTTATAATTCATCCAACTGTGTTTTCCTATCAGAACTGACTATTTTGCTTTTGCTTAGTACACTCCAAAATGGTGAGTGAAAAACTTGTGTCTGGATTGGTAGCAAAACCCTTTTTGCCAGTGTCATATAAACAATTTTTTTTTTAATAATAATTCTATAACAATTTCTCTTTGGAACAAACAAAATATCAATTATTGCTTAAGGTTAGCATTAATTTTAAAAAAATCATTCGCTGTAACATAATATTTGGACGATAGTTACGTGTCTATCAATTCATTTTTCTTATTCCTTCCAGGTTTGGTGCTGTTGCCTCCTGTGCCGGGCTACAGCGTCCCCCTCATGTGCGTGACTTCCCCCTCGGGCTGCGGCATCTGGAGTGGGGACACGCGCACCTACTTCAGGCGGGGGCCCTACACGGGGGCTAGCGGGGCGCCCCAGTGGCCGCAGGTGATCGCATACACTGAGGATGTGCAGCCTAATGCAGGATCAGGTAAATTAACTAATAGCGCTAGCTTGAACACATTACTTGCTTAATTATTTAAGCCGAGTCTATTAGAACCCTGTCAATATATGTTTCTCTGATTAACTTACCGACTTTGCATTTCCAGCATCAATCCTTCCAGTGCGCATATCTTGTGGCCACATGGACCGTATAACTATCATAGAGGCGGGGATCATCGGGGGCGCTGTGACCCCCTGGAATGGGGGCCTGCTGGGCCTGGGGCTGCAAGGGCAACTGTCTGCCCGCCTACATCGCTGCCCCTATATCCCCAAAGACCGCAAGAATTCCAAGAAGAAGTTTACTCATGTTAGTACCTTGATTAAAGGCATACCGCCGATAGATCTGTATATATAACACAGCTCTCAGTGGCAGGATCATATAAAATATACATACATAATCAGTATTAAATACTATAGCTGTCTTCAAAATGAAATTAACTGTTATATTCTTATTACAGTGGATTTGGTATCCTGAAATTGTGGACTTAAGCAAAGAAAAGGAACAGCCAAATGAAGCAGACAATTTAGACAAACCACAAGGAAAAGGTGTTAAGAAGTCAGACCAAGAAAACAAAAGAGACACACCTATCATTGAACTTGCTACATCTTATGAGGAAGCGAGGGAAAACTATGGAATATTGTTTGTGAACAACCCAAAGGTAACATAGATTGGTAACAAACAATAACTTGATATTTATACAAAAAAAGCGATGCTGCTAAATTTTCTCAAGCTTTTTGTAATCAACTTGCTATTTTTATTTCTAAACACATGTGTAATAAGATTCACCAACAATAAATTGAGAGTGCAGCATAAATTTCTTCAATTTATTAATTACAAGTTAGTATTCCAATCGAAAATCTTAATTATACATTTTTAATGAAGCTACTTAACCTAAGCGATTTATCGTCATAGTAATTATAATTCTACTGCCTTTATTACCCACCTATTGCGCTGAAACTAGCTACTTACATAGTATCTACCTTCTCACTTCTTTTATACTTATGTTATTATATTATGCACTAAACTACTTCTTATACTCTTTTGTACAACCTGCTGTTATAATGTAACCACAGGATAAACTATTATTCATTGTGATAATTATGCTGTAACTACATACTGTTATATTGTATCTACTTACTTTTTTTACACCTCTTTTATTATTTTATGTGTACATTATTGTATTCCCTTGTAAAACTATGTGATAGATGTATCAACATGTAAAAGCCTTCTAGGCGTGAATAAATAAATAAATAAACTTAAATCAAATTTCAATCAATCAATGTTTTCGAACTTTTGGACAAATGCTTGCAAATTTATCATACAAAGTACCAGAGAATCTAATTGAGCGTGAAACGGTAAGTAATGTTCTATAGTTCCCAAAGACTAGTACAGGCTGACCTTGTGAAATAAATACCAGGTGACAGGATACCGGAAATCATGATCCAGGGGGTGCCTCAGTGAAAGCAGCCCAAAGGTACATCGGGTGGACTTACTTCTTTAGGGTTGAAGGCGAGTGGCGGGCCCACAGCTAGTGGAGGACATTTGTGTAGGGGGCCCAATCCAACCCTAGGTGTAGTGTCATGATGATATTTGATGTTTTCAAATGATTTAAACAATCCTAGAATGAAATAGAAAGCATAAATATTGCAAAATGAGAGTTGAAAAAGCAGTTCTCCATTTGCTGTCGGATGAGCGAATGACTTTATGTGTTTGCCGTTTTTAATTTTTATTATCTATTTCAGAACGTCCCTACGCTGGACGGTGTGTACAGCCTGAGCACGTGGCCCATGTGGGAGTCCCTGTGCGTGGCCGTGCCAGGCTCTCCGGAGCGCTTCAACTACTGCGCCGTGGGGGGGCGCGCAGGCCACTGCCGCGTCACATTCACGCCTGAAATTAGGTTCCCCTCCAACTACCACCCCGGCGCGTACAAAAAGCAAAAAAAAAATTGACTGGTGTTTGAAGCAAGAAGTTTATTTGAAAGACGCCGCTGTCATTCTTTGTTTCAGGGAAGTTTCATATAAGAAGCAAGCAAATGGGCTGTTTTAATGTATTTATTTAGTTTTTTTTTTTTTAATGTTTTAACTTCACTCAAATTATCATTTTTTTATTCACTCAATTATACTGTGTTTATTGAATAGGGGCCAGTTTTTAAAAATCTGTATGATTTGAAATGTTTTGTTAAAAAATTATTTGCCGTTTTCTACAAACCTGTTTTTTATTTTGAAAACGGTGCAAGAAAAATTAGATAGTATTGCCAAGGATACACATTCACAATGCGCCATTAATGAATGTTATGAATTTTATTTTAAGAAAGTTTTTTTGTTTTTTTTTTTGTTTTGGTACACTATCACATCACTATTCAATATGAGCAAACAAGTCTGTACTTGTAATACTGTAGTGGTTGAACCTAGCCTACATCAATTTAAATTATATAATTGACGTGCATACTTTTTTTCTTTATAAATATGTAAATATTTAGTTCACAATTTCACATTGATTGTTTTCTCTCTGTTGAATAATTTTTTATATAATAATAAATGGTCAATTTTTCTATAGCTCTGTTTTTTGAGTAACATCACCTCAAAGACGCTTTAGATTTTCCTTGTTAAAGTTTGTAACTCCTTTTAAATGTTTTTGGACTTTTCTTAAAGGTTTCTAAATTTCTTTCTGACCCCAAACCAAATGAAAGGTCATTCCAAGAATGTGGACCAGTTCATTGAAAGCTCTGTCCCCAAATTTAGCAGCATTCGTACGAGGGGGTTCAATCAGTCTGTTCGACACATCGTTATATGCCATATTCATAGAAGTAGACAATGAACAATCATTTTATTTTTATTTTCCCTTTGATTAAGTTTTGGTTTATGCAATTGAGGTGAACATTATTATTACATGTTATTAAACTGCATATCGCATGTCGTTGAATCATAATTTTTAAAGTTCAAATTATTCTAATTTTGCTATCGTTATCTTATACCATTTTATTTGTATGATTTATCATACCAAGCATTTGCGTCGCTACTATAAGCTTTGCTGGACTATACCTCCATATTGCTGAAAGCGGGTAAAGTCGCTACTGATGATATTATTTTATTAGTTAACTAAATAAACTTTATTATTTATAATTAGGATGTGAATCGTAAAATATTATTATTTTAAATACAGCTGAATTAGAATTATGAAGTAGGTACCTACTATGTACAATGTTGCTTGCTTTGTTTAAAAAAATAATAGTTCATACCATACTTACAAGTTATGTTTAATAAAACTATTTTAAAATTCGTTTTAATATACATACTTAGTCATAATTGATTTTATTATATTAGATCTTTCTTGTACATCCATAATTTAGAGGATTTTTTTTTATAATATTTTATTATTATAAAAACAATAATTTATTACTTTGTTATTTTATCTTTGTTACAAATTCTTGATAGAAAAACCTAACAACCACTTGAATTAAATATTGCATTTAATGAGTGAGGGCCTGTTTGACTTCTGACATGAAACAAAATCGGCCAGGGACCTAAGGCCTTTTTTGCTACTGATAGAGAATAAAAAGTACCTATAGTTAATTGAACTCAGTCACGGTCATTAATTTATGGCATATTGGGTATAGAATGAATACAATTGATAAAAAAATATTCTCTTTTGACAAATGTTTATCAATCATCACAACATATTATATAGTTCTATGTAAAAGTGAATTTCATCACAAGTGGCGAGTTATGCCAAAAATTTCAAGAATCAACATAATCCTGTTTAAAAAATATTATTTCTTGTTTGTACATAATATTTAAGTTTTTTATAGGTAGGTAGGTACCTAAACATTATTGTTGTTAAATGTATAATTTTTTAAGCATTTTGTTCCCCTGTTAACTGCAGAGAATGAAAATTTAATTAGACACTCTTTTTGGCCGATCCAAAACAAACCCAAGTAATGGTTATTTGAAAAAAAATTAAGGATATTTTATAGAATATCAGTTATTTAATTTGCATTGAAACATTTGAAAACATTTACACCTATACAATAATGCATTTGATTAACAATACTATGTATATTAACACTCCCGTTTCAAAGGGGAGTAATAAATACACTTACTTATCCCAAATGAGAGTTTTGTGCGATATCCATGTTTTTTTTACATTACAATACTCCATAATTTAGATAAATCTAGAAAAACTATTCGGTAATTGAAGTGCATTTAAAAAAAATTCCTTTATTATTTTTTAAGAAAATAAATAATATTTATCAAATTACTCCCTCCCCACGTTGTTCAGCTTTCCCCCTTAGTATCCACACTAGTTTCAAAAAATATTCTCACTGCAAACAAGTCTGGAGCACGGTTGTAAAAGGTGCATTTTAATGGAAAGGGCTGTAATAATATATTTGAGTCACATTTGCTTTCGTACCATTTCTTTTACTGTTTTGCACTATTTAATCATTGCCTGCTGACCGAAGATGGGTGATGTTCTGTTAAAACGGTAGTAACTAATATCCGAGTGTTACTGGAAAGAGCAAAAGGAATATTAAGAGCCACGGTCGATTTGCGATTTTGTGGGGGACCCTAGTGACCCCCCTTAGGATTGTGTGTTAAATTTTAACCTTCACGTGCGTTAAATATACGTAAGTTTCCTAAGCCTTTTAATGAAAAATCAAAAAGTATTAATTAATGACGACAAAATTGACATGAACAATAATTAAACAATCGAAAAATGTACATAAAAGCAGTGTCTGTTATTGATTTTTTTTGTGATATACGACTAGATTGAAAAAAAAAAGTATCTGTTGAGCTGAATTGTGAATATTTTCAGCAATCTCGTTGGGCATTCCTAATACATAACTATCTGAAAGTCTTCATTTGTTATAATATGTACATATGTAATATCTTGCAGAAGAAATACTTTTCAACGAAATAAAAAATATTTCTCCGTCACAAAAAGTAAAAAGCCTCCGCTGCACAAAAGTGAAGCAAGTTCACTGATTTTATAATCTGTACCCAAAGACTACAAAGATAGAAGAACATAACCCACATTGAGTAAGGTTTACAAAATGCTGCCTTTACTTTGTACCTACGCCAATGTTAAAATATGCCTAAATTTATATAAAAGATGTTACAAATAGAAAATTACAATAATATTAAAAAAATATTCTTAATTGAAATTTTTTCTAAACTCTAATGAGGGTTATGCCTTTTGCCTTTTCAAAATTGCTTCGAAATACTTTATTGTACAGATCGGCACGTTTAACTTTGCAAGTTGGTGTCGCCACCCTGTGGTTATTTTGGATACATAAAAATCAATGAATTTAAAAAATATTCCCTTCGCTCGTTAGTTAGTCTTTTGGCCACCCGCTAAGTTAAATATGTCAAGCTGTATGTACATATTGTAAGTAAATTACATAGAGGGGGGTATATTGATATTATTTAGGAACAAAAACGGCAATGTCTCGTATCATCTTGTTTATAAATATTAAACAAGTTTAATTAGTTTTTAATTGAAGTTTATAGTTTGACAAGAACTTTCTTTGGGCATTGCCGTCTTTGTTTGTATACCCTTCATAACTTAACAGCCGTTGAAAATGTTTTAATTTTAAGATATATTTATTCTGTACCAAAGATTGTAAATAAATTTATATAATGAATTGTGTACTTTTTTTTTTTTAATGAAGTAGTTTGATGATTGATTTGAAACTTGTGAATTTTCTAGTCTAGTCTAGACAATTTTAAAAAATGTATTTTACCCATTGACAACCGAAACAGTTAAAATTAAATTTTTATTATTGTCTGCGGAAATTGAACATTGCAGTTCGAAGCTTGAACTAATGGACTGACCTTCTTTAAATCTTGAATTTGGGTAAACTCAACAGAAAAAATATGAGACAAATGTTGGAAGAGTGGTCACACATTGCTTGTTATGCAAATTTAGACTGGATTGTAGCCTCACGAGCCATGTGAATATAGATCTATAGATGGTAGGAGTAACTTTGACCACTGAACAATAAATGATTTTGTAGTTCAATGGTGTTACCCAATTTCTGTACAAACAGGTTTCCAACAAAAAAACCTTAATAAATACTGTAGTTACAGAAAAACGTCACTATGCAATATATTAGGATAATATTTTAAGAACATATTAAACAGAGGGCATTTTTTAACAATCTAGTTTCGGGAGTAATAATAGATAAGTGACATTGATCATCCAAATTATCTGTATCTTAACCATACAGACCATCTTTATCTATTCAAATAAATTTTCTAAAAAATCCATTAGGTACTAATAATTCAAAATATATAGCTGGCAAGCTTAAGTTTAAATTAACATTTTCCGGAAATTTGAAATTGAGGTAAGCAATTTTTTAAATCAAAAGAGTGGATAATATAGATTTTTAGGTGACCGGACAAATCAACACATGTATGAATCAGCACAATTTTTTTGTTATAAAGTCATTAAGGCGATGCACCGGCTAAAATTTCAACGAAATCACAAGCTCCTTATGCAGGTGGGGACAAGGTTGAGATTCCCGCTTAACATCGGCCGCATGTTTCGATTTACACAAAAAAAACCATCACCAAAATGTGTATTTTATTCTATTCTGTAAAGCTCAAGCATAATTATTAAAATGTTTTACGGTCATATTCTAAAAAACTTAATTTAACACAATGAACAACACGACAATATTGGAAAAGGGGTTCGTAAGTAGGAGAGTTTGCGCTTTAAACATTTTTTAATGTCTGATACTTTATTTTTTTCTAGGCTTATAAAAAGACAAACCAAAAAAATGCCCAGTTAAACGAAAAGCCAAGGTGTGTTCTACTTGCAGTATTTGATTAAATCATCTATGATATTTCTAGGCCATCAAATTCTCAAACCGAAAACATATGATTTTGCATTACTTCCCATTGCATCGCCTTAAAAGTACGAAGAAAAAAAAACTAACCTGAAAATCTAATAATTAGGTTAGGTGAGATTGGGTTTTCAGGCTAGCTTTTTTTATTGTTCTTTATATCTATATATATGGATTAATGATTTTGAGGCCATTTTTATTTGAGAAGAATATCACGGTTAACTCGGCATTATTGATGTAGAGTGTAACTAACCCACACGGAATGTTTTTGCAAAGATTGTCTGAGATGTTTTGAATTTGAATGTTTTATGTGTGATTTTCTATGCCATAAACTGACATATGAACGTTTTTTTTGTAAACATTTAAAAATATAACTAGTGAATAATATTTACGAAAAGTGATCAAATTTCCTTTTTAGTGATGGGGTTTCTAAAGCTTACTTTAAACGTCCTTACAAACGGCGGCATATTTTTCCACTTCACTAATGCTGGGTTTAATCAAGGTTTTTTTGCTGACACGATATCCTAGAAGATAAAAGTCCAATGGGAAGAACTCAGCAAAGATGGAACATCGAACTCAACAGAAATGAAGAGCTAAAATAAAATCAAAACAAACCGAAAAATAAGGAGGCATATACCGAGCAATGGGTGTAGAGCTTGGCAAACTAACGAATCCGCTTGGTCTTTCGTGTACCGCGCGGCTTTTCAAAGTGGTTCGGAATCGCTGTTTTAAAATAAAATTAAAAATCACCCACATAATTTGGATATATCTTTATTTTTCATAAATAAATATCAGTTTGAACATTTCTTAGAGTGGCAGATATACCCGGGAGAACTTAAAACAGTAATTTATCATATTAGCCAATATAATAACTGGCAAAATGCTAATTTGTCTGTAATTTGTGTTTGACATTTTTAGTCATATTAGAGCTTGGCAAACGAAAGAAGGTGCCTGATGGTTAATGCGCAGAACCGGATTTTGGTAGGATTAGGTGGCGTGGTCAACCGGAAGAAATCTAGTGACAAACAATAATATGTAGTATACTTGGTAGGAGTAGGAGGCATAGTCACAGATAATAATATGCAGTATATTTGCAGCACGTTACAGAGGTAGATACTGTCAGTATCACCCAGGTGAAAGACTACCATTCAGAATAGAAACGTTGAAATGACTTTAGCCATGTTTGGTGACCAGATCTGAATAACCAGGTACTTTTCCACCTTCCTCTTCCCCATCGCCTCACAACATAACCCGATTGGGAATACCATTGGCTCCAGACGGATGGGATCAGCTGGAAATCTTCTGTGGTATAACATAAAAAAACACCCCAATAAATTGTTCCCCTGCAAAGAAAATGAGTTAAGTACTACTTGGGAATGTTAAACGTTATTGATTGGACTTCAATTTGCTTACCGGTTTCCGTAGGCAGGAATTTCATCTGACTGAAATACCCTATCATCGATAAACGTTCAATACGAGAGGAATTTTCCAATCAAGTCGGTGCACAGTGCACCCCTAGTTTTAAATATTGTTCCCCCACAAAATTAATAATTATCGTATTGAGTTAATAATAGTATGTCAGTATGAATTGAAAATTATCTGTTTTTTACTGTTCGTTTTTAAGTATTGTGAAATATTACATTTTCGATATTCGTGGCTAAGAATGTTTGAATTACATAAGCATTGATTACATAAGTCTTTGGTACGAATGACATTTTTCTTTTCGTTTCCTAATTTTTTATTAATCAAAATATTTTAACTACGAAAGAAATTTTCCGATCAGCACATTGCACACGTACGGCAGTACCGTACGCCGACAGCTCCAACATTTCAACACCACCCGCGCCCCGGGGGGTGTGCAGGCGGGAGAGGGCGGCAGCAGGGAAGTGAGAGGAGGTGGAGGCGAACTGCGAACCGTCCGCAGACTGCAGACCGGTCTTGTTTTCACTCTTACTTTGGCTTGGACTGCCGAGCGAAGCGGTCGCTAGAGCGTGTCGTACCTAAATCATATTTGTTCAGCTCCTCGAGTTTACGGACGTCGGCGTTGTTGTTATTTGACAAAAAAATTTCAAATATTTATTAAATTAATTAATGCATCTGGGAAAAGTTTTTCTTTGATCGTGACTTTTTAATGCAGCTTTTCAGAGTGTGATGCGCGTGTAAATAAATAATTTTCGGCGTCATATCAACATTTGATAGCTGTAAACTTTTTACGATAATCGGACGTTATTAAGACGAGTGAATAATTTTGATCGCGCTTGATAAAAAAATAGTTTAGTGAAGTTATTTTATAGATATTATTACTGGCGTGTTTTGGATAATTCCGATGGTTTGTTGAGTTTTGGATAGTTCCCGGCGCGGCGAGTGTTTGTTCAGTAGTCTGGTGCGAGGAACTACTCCGACTCCAAGATGATGGCCAGTTCCAAGTTGGTGCGCGAATGCAGCGCCGAGTTCGCGGACATGAAGTCCCTGCAGAGCGCCTCCTCGGTTGAGCTCAGCAGCGACACGGAGTATTCGGAGGAAGAGAAGGAGTACGAGCTGGAGGACTTTCAGATTCTGAAGACGATAGGTAAGTCCTGAAAACTGTTCTTTCAAAACGCACAAGTTTGTTATTTACTTTTTCACGACCTCCGCGGCTGAGTGGTAAGCTTTTTACCCCTGGACCCAGAAATCGAATGTTCAAATTCCGCCGTGAATGTATAAAAGGTGGTTTTTAACATTCAGAATTAAATTTGGTAAATTTGCATCTGAATCTAGTAAAAGGTACTTTCAGTATCGTCCTTGTGAGAGACCTTCATTTAGACTAGATTTGACGATTCAGTTAGGTAACTGAATCGTTAGGGCAGGTATACAATTTTTAGGGACGAGAACTGAATGGCCCAGTATTTCCCAACATTTTCCGAAATGGAGATGCCATAGTTACAATGGTTCCCTTGGGACCCTTAAGCCATAGCACAAAATTTCCATAAAAAATAAATATGTTTTCTTGTTACCTTGTCACTTAACAACATAATACTCGTATATTCTTATTGATGCAGGCGGTACTACCCACTACCCACACGATAATAATATTACTCGCCGTATTCCAATCATTTTGGGTAATTTTAAGGTGTCAACTTTCAGTTCATAAAAAATGCGTGGCAATTATTTTAATCATCTCTCAAATTTAAAATTTAATATCTCTTCTTCAAAGAGAGATAGGCCAACGTAAATATTGAATAGGTGAAGGCAATAAACATATTTTATGTATTAAATAAATTGGCACTTAAAATTTAACGATCATATTAAATTAAGTTTAGGGACCATCAATCAGAAATAGTTTTGCCCGGTAATGAATTATTGAAAATGAACAAATTCGGAAAGCTGTCTAATAAAATACATAGTTAAACGGTGTACCTGTTAATAATTATTATTTTGTAATGTCGTTTTCGAGTCCGCAAAGCGATAAGATCAAACAGGACTGGTAAAGTTAAAGCGGTCGTAACTTTCCTCCCACGGCTCCGAGCTTATGTCATTTCGGAGGGCTGAACCACTTCAGTCGACAGGGGCGGCCGCAGACCAGGTAATAAATATGCAGGTAGTGCAATAAGGTTTTCTACTTTTATTAATTTCACAGTTACTTGTGGTTAGTGCCTGACTTCACCTGATGTTTTAATACTTCTGTCGAGATATTATGTCTTATTTAGGTATATTTTATTTTATTGCGCAGAAAACACAAGCACAGACAGCGATAGGTACCTATATATACTCGTACATACTAAATTATATCTATTAAAAAAATGAGAACTCACATTCATCTTAAAACCATCTGTCACAAATTACCAAATCGAAAATATGGAACAAACAAATGTAAACTGTATAATTTAAATTATATAAATAACTGTATAATTTTATAATTTTAAAGAATCTAAGGCTGCTCTCTGACGGTCCGGTGAGGAATGAACTTTTCACTCGCTACTGGAGACACTGAGCAGAAAAGTCCCACGATGGACTGCGTTGCAAAACGTTACCTTACTTTAGCAAACTTGACTTTTCTGTGCAGTGTCTGCAGTAACGAGTGAAATGTTCGTTCCTCTCTGGACCGTCAGAGAGCAGCCAAAATAGCTTAAAAATGGTTTTGAACGCCGAAACAGCTGTCACAATAATAAAAAAATAATAAAAACTTCAATGCTTGCAGAATTTAATAATGACACTATAAAAAATATGGGGCTCTACAAATTAAACACAATAACAATTAATAGACAAAACAAGTTTTATAAAAAACACGATGCGAGAGCTTCGTTACAGAATTTTTGTCGCACATAAATACAGATTCATATCTTTATAGCTCATGATGGGAATGGCACAGCGAGTATAAAATAATTGTGTTTACTTGGAAATAGAAGTCAGATAGAAAAAGCTGTGCGAACATTGCAAACTATACGACAGAGCTCAATGTTCCCGAATTTTGAATGATGCAAATAGATTGTCATATTTTGTGAAGATGTTAGAATTGTTGGTTTTTATACCAAAAGTCTTGATTTAACTGGATTTCCCACACACAGAAACGCCTTTGTGGATAGATTAGTTTCACATGGTAATGCAAACTCGTTAATGATAATAATAATTGTTTTGTGTTTGAAAATACGACTCGCGAGTTCTAATACATTACTTACAGTCATAACAGTTGTTTTTAAAAATATTTCAACGTTTTGAGCTCATAAGCGAGCTTTCATCAGAGCTTTAGATTGTTTTGAACAGGAAATCGGGAAAGCGTAAAGTGGCCATGTTAACTTCCGTCATACTTATATCCCAGGGCCCAGAAACTATTGTTAGACGTTGCGTAATGTAAAAATTCAACAGTAATATTATTCCAAACACGTTTTTCTCAATTTTGTCTTTGGTAATCGGAGCATTTTAAAACGTCTATTCCGCCTCAAGTTTGATTCTTTGAACTTGAAATCTCTTCATAATAATATGATCCTAACCTGTTACTGACCACAATGAGATCCTGATTCCCTTCAATATGAAGCTATTGTCTGTCGGTAGGTTCTCCCTTCGCAGGTAATGCGGCCAGGTGCAATTACAATGGAAACCTTTACAAAAGGCAATGTTTACAAAGACAGTCTTTTCAAAGGAAAAGTGCGTTTCCCCTGTGAGACAACTACAGGTATTATGAGGTGACACTATGCCGTTTACGCCTCGATTCGCTACATTTACCTGGTTTTACTTTCTTCATGCTTATTGCCTACTGGGTACTGGATTGTTTTGTATGCTCCGATATGTTTACAGTCTACACACTTTTAAATATCTTTGTCGTAATGGTCTAAAGTTATTAAGGTTTCGTAGCACAAGAATAATAATTATGGATTCGGAAAAATCGATGCACTGACAGATCGTGAAGAAGTTGCTCTTTGACCAAGGGTAGGCTGTAGCTTTTTAGGTGTCGATTATCATTATTTATCACGCCATAAAGTATGAAGAATAAGGCGCTCAAAGCAAATTACGACTAAATTTTAGAAATTTGCTAAGCAGAAACAATTTCTTGCGGGGGAACGATCATGAAAGAAGATTTTTATGAAATCTGGAAAAAAAGAAAGGTAGGCACAGCTTTTCAGCATTTATGGGCTGCACCCCACTGCTGATGTTGTAGATTTTAAAAAAGAAGAGTTTTCAAAGGATTTTACTTCTTATTTTGAACCTACTTAACATGCTTTATATTGGTAAAGTTACTATTGACTATATTGTATATTATAGTTTTAAAGTTACTATTGACTATATTATATATTATAGTTTTAAAGTTATTATTGACTATATTATATATTATATACTATAGTTACTATTGACTATATTATATATTATAGTTTTAATGTTACTATTGACTATATTATATATTATAGTTTTAATGTTACTATTGACTATATTATATATTATGGTTTTAAAGTTACTATTGACTATATTATATATTATATACTAAAGTTACTATTGACTATATTATATATTATATACTAAAGTTACTATTGACTATATTATATATTATATACTAAAGTTACTATTGACTATATTATATATTATATACTAAAGTTACTATAGACTATATTATATATTATAGTTTTAATGTTACTATTGACTATATTATATATTATGGTTTTAAAGTTACTATTGACTATATTATATATTATATACTAAAGTTACTATTGACTATATTATATATTATAGTTTTAAAGTTACTATTGACTATATAATATATTATATACTAACGTTACTATTGACTGTATTATATATTATAGTTTTAAAGTTACTATTGACCATATTATATACTAAAGTTACTATTGACTATATTATATATTATAGCTTTTATTTAATCCAAGTTTATTAATTAATTTTATGGGAATCGTGATGGTTAAACTCGTTAATTCTTCCTTTTTAATCGTGTATATTAAATCACTGTGAATAATATTAATGACAACTTCGGTTAGTCATATAAATATAAAACTTTCTCTTTAAACCAAACTACCTGAATTATAAAATTTCAGGGATTTGAAATGTTTATTCACTTTATTTCTAGGAGTTAACATTTTTTGTATGAAATAAATTAAATGTGACACTATAACCTTTAGAATAAAACGATTTTACAAGCACGAGTATTTACATACTCACATCATTATTTTGAACAGAAAGCTGGTGGGATTTTGAAAACGGGAAGGTTTATCCAGTTAGTTATGAGCCAAGCCAAAATGCGACCGAAATGATCATTTTTGCAAATAACGAGTCCTCAGAAATTAAATTAAAACCGATTTAAAATAGCACGCGTTATATATTTGCAGTATTAAAAATAAACAAAATACGATGAGTCTTGCATCAAAATGAAATAATACAAAGAAAAAAAAATGAAGCATGAAGATAACAGATCTTTGAATAAGTGTACTTGATGAAAAGTTTCCAAACAAATTTAATGGAAAGTGAGAACGATATCGATTCTGTTCGTGAGATTTTTTTTATAGCGATGACAAGTATTTTCTATTAACTTAGACACACACTTTTCCCACAGTATTGGTGCCATGTGCTTTATGTCAGGCGTAAAAATAGCTTTTGTGGCAACTTGTATAGAAACTTCTTTTGCTAGGGACGTTCAGTTTGACTTACAACAGAAAACATCCGTCAAATTCAGAAGAGTCGGATATTACGTTTTTGTTTACATTTTTAAATCGGCTTACTTGAAGTAGAAGTTTTCTACAAAGAAAGGCCTTCGAGATAGCCCCTATACTTTTATATAAATAAGATTGTATGCATACCCATTCTTCATTTTATCGTTTTACCATATATATACGAGTATGTGTGTAATATTAATTTATTAAACATTCGCACATTAGGAACAACAATTTAACTGTCAAGTGTTCAACATACAGTATCATGAATTTAAGACATAATCCACTGTTCTTCTATTCTTAGTTTAACAAAAATGGTAAGTAGGTATTAAATTTCGGGGTTGTTCGGAATAAAAATTTATAAGAGTGGGAGGGATTTAAAATTAGACATTTGTTTATAAACATAGAAAAAAAACACGTGCACAGAAATGATGTTGGCACAAGCGCAATCCAACCCGCGTCATGTCAAAACAATTGTAAATAATATTTATCTGTTGTCGTGATGAACTACATGAGTAGTGAATTCATGGAATGTAGGCGGGTCTCAAATAGATTTTAGAGATTAAAATAAGTAGTGATTGGGCTGATGATGCTAAACTGATGCCGAGAGCAGTGGCGGCTCGTGATTTCTTTGGGCTGGAGTGCTGGGAGAAGAGGACAAAGGTCGAAACAAACGTTTTAGTTTATTCTACAGTGTGAAAAGTTTCAGGAATTTATCCCATTAAATTTTTGAAAAACTGTGCACATACGACCTATATTCAAAAAATATTTGTTTTGGCTGCTATCTTATGAAAGTCATATAGTCATAAATCCGCTTGCTGTTGTCAAAGGTGTTATGTCACACTTTATGGTTGTTTTAAATATGTATTGATATAAATAACCTTTAATATTTATAAGTCCTTTTAACATGTGTGACATTATTATAAATGTCGTAGATAGTGACATAAATACAGGTAATTTTTTTAAAATAATTATTAAATCGGCATGTCATTTTACGCCCTAATTGAAATATTAATGAACAATTTTCCTTAAAATACTCAATTATTTTATTGTTGAATGCATCAATTCAATTTAAAAATAACGAAAGAAAATGTGAAATATACAGAGTGTCTTGCGTAGGCTACGCTGTGTTTAAAATGTGTAATATACTGTGTAATATAATGCCTTGCGTAGGCTACGTTGTGTATAAAATGTGAAATATACAGGGCTACGCTGTGTATAAAATTTTCTATTATTATATTAGTTGCGTTTATATTTGAAATTAAATATCCGGTATAGTAAAAAAATGATTAGTTACATAATGTTAAAGCCACTGTTTGAAGTCGAGCTTTTGAAAAGTTTCACTGAACAATCAAAAGTCATTCATGAATTATGATGAATATGCTACAACATCCTGTTTAATAATATTATTTTTACTATCGACCACAAATTGATGCACGAGTATAAAATGTATCGAGAGCATCTCCTGTCCAGATCCTATCTTCCTCCTCCTGTCTCCCCTACCTTCTTATTTTGTTTTTTCTTTATCTTGTTAGCTTCACAAATAAAACGTCCGTATTTAACCACTGTTAGTACAAGAAACTTTGTTGGCTTATCTTTTGTAAATAATAATAATAAATGGATTATTTCTATAGCGCCGTTTTCGTGAGAAAATCACCCCAAGGGCGCTTAAACTTCCTTTGTATATATCATATATATTTGTATTAAAAGCTGTGAATGAAGCAAGAAGTGTATGCCAAGATCGAGTTGTTTGGCGGTCCGTCCTCTCTGCCTACCCCTGCGGGGAAACGGCGTGATGGTTAATTAGTTAGTTAGTTAGTTAAAAGCTGTTTGTTTCTTACAAATAAATACATTATTTGTTCTATTCACATTCACTAACCAAAGGAAATGAAAAACATCATACAAACATATCATCGTCTAATTAAGTCAGTGAAAGAAAATTGTTAGTTTGTGAATTGAAATAGAGTTCTGAGCTTGTACAAATAAGTATGTATCTATAAATGCTTTTAAATAGGTTAGGTACCTACCTATACATTATTATCTCTTCTCGATCTGCAGATGTACAAATTAGCATTCTATTTGAATAAAGTCTCGGAACGTGTCACACTTCACAACAGGTACCATACATAATACGTAGCAACTAGGGCTTGCTAAATAACCGACTTTTTTAAAATACCGGTAAGTCCGTAAAATTTTCAATACAAAGGGAGATAAGTTTTTATTTTGAAAGCGTTTCTATTAAAATAAAGCAAAACATGTAAGGAACATCCACTTCCATTAGAAAAACAGCCTGCTGAATTTTGATGACATTATAGAGTATGAAAGCGACCTCTAATTAAATTAATAATACTATTTGGAAAGTCTGTTGTACAACGTTATTAAAAAGAAAAACACGTAGGTAATATGTAAGGCAAAATATAGTAAGTTGGAGTGGATCGATATTTATTTATCACTAGGTGACGTGTGATGACTTTGCTCTTGATTATTTTTTATTAAATAAATGAAGTTGTGAATTCTTGCTTGTCGTTTGGATGCCATCATTGATTGGACAGCGAAAATAATGCCTTGTGACGACTATTACTATCTCTAAATAAAGAAACATTAATTTGAAAATTTTATTTCACTCCAAACATTTATTTTTCAGAATATTTCTAAATAATGAAGTTCTTAAGTACGTGTTTTCAATTTTGAAAATATTCTACCCAAACAAATTTTCTTCTTTTGAATATGTAATCTGTGGTTAAACAGAGTGGTATATCTATGGGCTGACCTCAATACAACATTACAATGTTTTTCATACTAATTTTAAAACGTTATATCTGCAGTTGTATATATACTCTCTAAACCTTCCTGGAACTAATAAGAAACAACTGTGCTATTTTCAGCGAAACTGGTCAAGTAATTTTCGAGAAAATAGAGGACAGGCAGACAGACAAGCATTCATTTTTATACATAGAGATATACGCCCTATATGGGCTTTTATATATTTTATTAGGATACATAATATAATAGTGATACAGGAGTAAACGTGGATTAAATGATTAGTACGTACCAATGAGTGGTATATTATAAAAAATGCGTCAGTATTTATTGAAGAGGGATGTTACTATAACCTTCTTGTATCTACATTCCATACAGTTGAACACATTAAGAGGAACGGCTGCGCGACCTGTTTTATACAAAACATAATTTTGGTTTTGATTCCAAAATACGCACCTGAACTGAATGATTTTTATTCTTCAAATAGTATAGCACATATCTAATACGGATTATAAATATTTTTCAAATTTTTTGAACTAACAAAATAAAATTTCATTGCGATTTCAGAGGCAACTTTAGCAATTATTATGGGAGCTAATTTTAAATGGTGAATATGAAAAGAAATAAATTATTAATGCGGATTTAAAGCTCAAGTCCTCCAAGAAACTCATAAAAATACAAAATATTATTGTAAAACTAACATATACGGTATTATTATAAGTTTCTTGAAGGACTTTAGCTTTCGACTTACAAAAACAATTTATTCCATTTGATATTTCGTATGTACACCCGCCAACAAACAATTCAACTCAACATTTAAAATCATTAAGTGTTAAAAGGGTTTTTTTTTTTAAATGAATTAGCGCCATCTGTGAGCGCATATCACATTTCGTTTAGCCTTCAACGGAAATATTGAAACGTTACAAAAAAAAATGTATGTAAATTTCCATTGAAATGCAAATCGTGGAAATATTTATTGACGCCTGATATTCTAACCATTGACTTTCATTCTAATCACACACATATTATACATTTTATGTAATTTACCGATTTACGAATCCGGTTAAAAAAGTAAATTACCTCATTTACCGCTATTGTAATCCCTGGGGTAACCGAATGAATCTTTTCAATATTTCAGTTTCTTTGAGCCTCGCGTACCTGTACCTCTTTATGGTAACTTGTAAATCTGTTCCGATTTATTCCATTTGGCATTCGATCGTTGCCAATTCTGGCTCGGAGTTGATTGACGGCCGAGAATTATAATTGAGCTGAATATATTCATGTTATATTATTTGCCAAGATCTTTAACGTGGAAATGTACTATTTGATTTTTTAATGGAAGCTTGCAAATGTAACGAGGACTCTTATTTATCAAAGCATAAACACATGTTTATATGAGCAAGGTACCTGTACTTAATTTATATATCTGGATCTATTTTTTATATATTAATATAGAATATCTACACTGTAAACTTAAGTGGCACTTAACCTTAGATATAAATAAAACTAATGTGGAGTAGGTGAGCCGTGATAGAAAATTATCTTAGAACAAATATAAATAAAAACCATTCGATACCAAACGTTCAAGTAAAGCGAGATTGTTTGATTATTTTAATCCATCAAATGAATAACAATGTGTTTCTATTAATCTTACAGATTTCTATTTATTTATTTAAACATTTTCGTATTGAATAATATACCAAAAATAAAACCAGTAACGGATTTCCTCCTTGGGATTGAACCCAAGAAAAATAACCCAATAAAAAGATATTAAAACATATATATATATATATATATATAAATAAAATCGCTCATGGCAAATATAAGAAAAATATTAAATTAAGGAGATCTTATTCAGGTGTTAATTGGAGATGTCCATACAGGTATAATAAGACAATACATCATCCCCTCACACCGCATCCCCAAATATGAGGGCCTTGAGGGAAATTATTTCCTTCAGGGTCCCCTGTGTGGAGTTACCGTAAAAAAATATAACAATAAGACAGTATATTAAATAAATGATTAAATTCATAACGGAATTATAAAAAAAAAACAACGATAAAGAATTATATAAAACAACAAGAACAACAAAAAGTTACTGAAAACTTGGTTGTTTTATATAAGAGCCCATTATGTTGGAATAATAGGCGAAGCAATATTACTTTATTAAATATATTTATTCAGTAATAGTAAATATGTACTAGAAATGAAATCCAGTTTAACATTCGCCTATCAAACGGGAAGTTCAACGATCTGCGCCCGACTCTGGTACTCGTATTCAATGTTCTTAGATAGGATTAGGTATAGTTGCGTCTGCGTGGGATGCTGGTATCCTCTGGTCCATAAAAAGGACCGCGGGAAAACTCTTGACGACGAAAAAATACATAATTCCACTTCTCCATATATCAAACCTAACGACAGGTTTTACGACTTTGTCAGAATGAATTGTCTGACTAAATCTGCAAATATTAGTCGAAATCATTTCCATACGAATTCTGATCATGTTATATTTACCGCCATTTCATTACTGAGAATAATATGTGATTTTGAAACGCAGGACTTACGCAAAGAGATTTACAGAATCTTATTCCTGCTGATCTGACGACATCAAATAATCAAGTAGAAGGTACCTATTACCTATTCTTGTAGTATCGAGGGCGGTGAAATCTGAGATGAGAGTCTTGAGATGTTCTCCTCTTGACTAATCTCGATGGCCAGAGCGTGATGGATTAGGGGGAACAGGAAGGAGTGACGAACCAAAGAGGTTGACTATATCTAACACTGCAGTTAATAGGTCGGTCCTTGGTTTACAATAACATATAACAATATGTGTAGCCCCAACATTCGAACAACGGCGCTGAACAGATGAGGGTGCAAAGGTTCTCATTCTTGCATTCATTTTACAAACTCAACCATGCACCTTTCTTTAAGCAAATTTAATGTATAAATTGTTTTAATAGTTGAAAATTATCAGAGATATATCCACGATTTCGTAATTTACCTTAATTAATCGAAAATTACGCAGTTTTTCTAAACAATGAAAAAGCTTCGAAAAGTGTAGCAAAATTGAATTACTTTCTGAAAAGTATTTATGAGATATTCATTATTAATGAATTCAGTGGTAAGTGGTAGTGCTGAAAGTAATTCAATATACATAATATATGTGCATAAAATTTATGAAAATAATGTAAATACGCAAATTAATTCGGAATAATTATTGTCCATGTGTATAATACATTTGTATCCACCATACAAGACAGAAAGAAGATATTATTTTTTTTTAAATTAACAAATCCCAAACACAAAATTGTTTACTGTGTAAAGGTATCAAAATGTTTAGCTTAGTTCCAAGTGGTATAAAAAAAAGGTACCTAGATTAAGTATATTTAGAGAAAGACCTAAAAATGATGTATGTAATAAGACTAATAAGTAATAAGTATTAGAAAAGAGCAATATATGAATTAAAATGTTAAAAAACATATAAGTTTATATTAGAGATTTAAAAACCTCATTTTAATATTTAATCATTCTAGAAAATAATATTAACATAACCTAAATGAAATATGAAAACGGAAAAAATGACAGAAAATAAAAAGACTTCAGTCGCATCTGGGACTCGAACCCAGGTCCTCTGCCTATCCGGGGCAACCGCTTAACCAACTTAGCTAATGAGACCAGTTCAATTTATGCCATCTTCATCGATATCATATCTCAAATTCAAGATTTGTTAATATTATTCTCAATTTTTTATCCCATATTATTGGCAGCTATCTTTATAATGATTACAAAGTCCCTAAGGAACAGAATTGCAAACTAGACAGTGTCTTCGGATTAATATCCGATTTTTTTATTAATATAAACCATCTATTGACTTTTTTTATAAAAGTCTAAAGAATATATTCAATTTTTAATTATTAATTATTTTTATATGCGATTTAAAAATTTTAATTTAACACCTGGGTTCGAGTCCCAGATGCGACTGAAATCTTTTTATTTTCTGTCATTTTTTTCCGTTTTCATATTTCATTTAGGTTATGTTAATATTATTTTCTACAATGATTAAATTATAAAATAATACCTAAACAATCAATAGAATCATATAACAAAATTATCCAATAATGTAATATGGACTGGCCGATTCAGGATCATATTTATGATTGATATGATGACGTAAATGATTTAGATGGTGATTCCGAGGCAGTTTGAATAATTGAAACCAAAGCTGCTGTGTGCATTCTGACAGAACATTGTAACAATTAATGTGGTTAATTTATTTTAATTCCTAAACATTGAAATCAATTAATGTTTTTCAGTTCATCTATAGAGAACCAGCAGCAAGGTCGACCATTGAAAACAGCTGTTCCGGAACGGAATAACAAAGTGTAATCGTGCGTTTAAATGTAAACATTTGCATACAAAAACTATTTTAAATCTAATTAACTACCGGCAATAAAATAGATCTCGGCTAAACCCATTGAGGATGGCTAAACCATTCAAATAAAAGCACCGTGGGCCGACGGAGAGGTCACATTGTCATTTAAACTTATGTATGTAGTTTCCTAATAACGTCGTATCAAATGATTTTATCGTGGCGACAATCGTTTGTCAGATTTAGAAAAGATTTCCATGTGTTTTAAATATTATTATTTTATAATACATGTCGACTAATTTTTCTGTTTGCTTTCAGAACTGAATAATTAGATTCCCTTTCACATGTTATATGGAATAAACAATGTGGCGCTTTGCTTTATTATTTTTCTTTTTAATAGATATTTCAATCAAACCCCACTAAAAATAGTTACGTTGACCTCGACATTTCAGACAGAGATAATTGTGTAATTTAATAAGGCCAGAGCTCACTGTGCGAGTGTTGTTAAATCATGTCAGTCTGAAATCGCAGGTTTTAATATCGCTGAATCAGATTTCTTTTGGTATTCCCCTCTATTAGGAGGCCTGATGTATTTTTCCGCCATCCATTATTTTTTAAAGCAATTTACTTTGCTCGAAAGCCGGTGTACACTGCACAGTGGTATATAATCAGTACATCGGTCCCGGTCCCGGTCCGTGTCAGTGTATCAGTCCATACATGTACTGTGAGTTCACTGGTTATTGAACCAAAGCTATTGTTCGGTAATTCACCCGATATCAGGGTACGGAGTTTAACCAACCGAGAAACGATGCTCTTTGGAAAATTAGCATTGTTATCGATTGATTCGAACCATTATCAAACATGTCGGATGTCGGCCGATATTTGCCACGTCAAATTTGATTTACGAGTTCCTATTAGAGGCTGGCGAGCCTGCTTGCTTTACTTAACCAACCAACGTAATAATATCATACTTCAGCCTACCTCAATACTCCGTGCGTTCTCAATATCACCCCTAACCCAGATGGGGTAGAGGGTGGGACATACCGAAGGCCTAAGCTACACCCATAACGCATGTCGATGAGTCGATATTCGAAGTAATTATGCGAAGAGAACTTTCACTCGAAGGAAACTGCGTCTCGCCTATAAATCTTCTTGATTTATTTACTCGGCACTCAGTAACCACTTAAATTATTTAAAAGTGTTTGTAAACTAACAGTAAACAGCCGATAATTTGATTTGAAGTTTACCTTACGCAGTTCTGTTAGAATGTTTGCATGAGATCGTTAACTCATAAATACGATTAAGTATCCACTTATTTATTAAACGGGATCATTCGTGTACGATATGAAAAAAAACCACAATCCGTAATAATTATGGTATTGTTAGATAATATTTGCAGTTGCTGATTTTAGTAAAAGAATATAGTTGTTCAAATAATGTTAGGATACATTATTATTAGACAGCTGTCCGAAGTCTGACGCTTTGAACATTGGCTCTTAAAGTAAATAGCGTTAAAAACTGACGTCACCATAAATAATTATTCCATCTTATTTGATCGTTCCGGCATTCGTCAGTTTGATTTTTAAACAGATTATTTAATAATGTCTTGTATAATTTTCGATTTTTGCCGTGAATTTTTGAGTTTTACTACACGGTGGAAGACGCAGAATGAAGTTTGAAATTTTTCTAGGAGAAGTAACTCATGAGATTGGATTTTAATTCAATCTAGCAAGAGTTAAATCTAATTTGATAATACACGTTATGAGAGAGCGTGTGAAGATTGTCTCTTGTTTGTTGTGTCGTTTTGGAATTTGATCGGCATTTTCCGCCATTGTTAATACATATATAGACATTAGCATCACATCCATTACTTAGCATTAATTAACAACGAATATTAAGTCAGGCACAAACAATGAACGTATGAACCATGTGTGCAAACCCAGACAAATAGATAAGAAAATAAAATCATTTAAAGATTTCATGGTTTATAAATTGACACTCATCGGAATATGTAGGAAACCTAAATCTATGAATAGTCTATATCAATGACATAATGACAATATGTTATTTAAAAACCCTTTCTAACATATTCTTTCTTTCTTTTGAAGATAAAAACCAAAGTTACATCAATTGGAAAATACGATATCCGCATTTAAGGGCCAGCACTCAAAAATAGCCATAACTTTGCAGGTCGTTAACTCAAGCAATACTACAATTGATTTTTCCGTAAATTCTCTAGCGGTAGTTGGGAAAATGTATAAGGTTTCAAAGACAAATATCCTCAAACTGTAATTTTTAAAATCTATGAAATACATCAAACCAGTGAAAGCATTTTTGAATGTTTTACTTAAAATGCCAGTACGAATTTCATATAGACTTTAAAACATTACAGTTCGAGGATTATTGTCTTGATTATTGGATTGGATTGGATTATTGTCTTGAGTTAGCAATCTGCAAAGTATGTACTTTGCAGATTGCTAACTCAAGAAATACTACGAATGATTTATCTGTAAATTCTATACAGATAGTTAGGAAAATTAATAAGGTTTCAAAAGACAATAATCCTCGAACTGTAATCTTTTAACGTCTATATGAAATTCGTACTGGCATTTTAAGTAAAACATTCAAGTACATACTTTGCAGATTGCTAACTCAACGTTAAACAGAAACAGTTTTAGACTATAAAAAACGCATTAAAATTTTTTTTTATATAATCAGGAAATTCGTAAAACTTTTACTTTTTAAGTTTTTATTATTGTTACAGATGTTTCGGCGTTCAAGGCCATTTTCAAACTGCCAATTTCAAACTTCAAATTAAATGGAGTTCTACGAATTAAACACAAAAACAATTAAATAGTCGTTTTTTCCTTTGAATTGTTTTGTACGTTTGTCCTTCATTTCCCCATTAATGAGAACTTGACATTGTATTCGAAGAGAGTAGTAGTAGAGCTACTATTACGTGGAGATTGAATTTCCAGAAATTGAGTTATTATTGCATGCAGTCAGCAGCCGTGGTTGAAGCCTCTGTTGTGGTGGTCATAGCTGAGTAGTCTGAAATTAAACCATTATCTAACGCAGCATCGGAGCGGGGAAACGGGACGCACTGAATCTAAAAATAATTAAAAATATACCCAGCGTTCATTTAGTACAACGACCAGAGCAAAGTGAATTACATTTGTTAAAGCTTTCAGGACTTCAACGCGTAAATTAAAAATAACTATTCTTTTTTTGAGTTAATATTTATGTTAACTTCATTAAATAACATTACAGGCTTTTAGTAGAGAGCAGTAAAATAAACAATACATTGAAATCACATTGTCTAATTTAATTTCACTAATTCGTTTCCAACCTGTACCGATAACGTTAAAAAACTAGGTTAAAACATTTTTAAAAATCTGTCTTAATAATTGTGATTAATGTGAAATGAATTTTGAAATCACGTTATTTAGTTTTTAGTTCATTTTCTTTAATTCGTTTTCACCCCATCCCAGTAACGCTAAAATCTAGGTTAAAACGTAAAAATATCTGTAATAATGATAGATGTGGAAAACAAATCATACATTGTTCTTATGAAGGGAAATAAAAACGAAACTGGCAAAATAAAGCATGGGAAATTACTTTGGTCGTGTTTATGTTAGAAACCAGGCCAAGGGAGCAATATTTAGTTACGTGTTGATCTCTGGTGAAGCCTACATCGTGCCCTGAGCCGCCTTAACGAATCTGTTCGCATGTTTTTTTTATTACTGTAACAGGTTCAAGAGTGGGATATTGTAACGTTTTGCTCAGGGGACCGAGAACATTGTCGAACTCGGCACGCTATACCCGGGGTTCCCATTACATGACATTACGTTACATTACCGAGAAATGAGGTAATACGTATTTCTGCGATACCCTTTTCAATTAATTAAATTACCGCGCGGAATGGGAATGGTTGATAAGTATAATTAAATCATTTATTAAGCCGGGCTTTCATTCGTCGAGTTTCATAGAATAATGATGTTAGACGTTAGTGAGTCAAGTATACTAGATTATAACGACCTTATATAATATAATGAACCATATTACAATGCACCTGCATTACTAAAATTCCACAAAAATGTTCCTTCAATTTTTTTGTTGTTGTTGTGAAAACAATAAAAAAGTTTTAAAAATGATCTTGATTAGATTATTATTCAATTTTTAATTATTTTTATTGAGATTTAAAAACCTCATTTTAATATTTAATAATTGTAGAAAATAATTTTAACATAACCTAAATTAAACACGAAAACAGAAAAAAACGATAGAAAATAAAAAGATTTCAGTCGCATCTCTGCCTATCCGGGGTAACCGCTTAACCAACTTATCTAATGAGACCAGTTAAATTTATGCCATCTTCATCGCGATATCATATCTCAAATTCAAGATTTGTTAATATTATTCTCCATTTTTGTCCCAATATTATTGGCATCTATCTTTATAATTATTACAGTGATTTTTCATAAAAATGGCGCAATACAAATCTTCCAATTATTATTATTACAAAGTTCCCAAGGAACACAATTGCAAACTAGACAGTGTCTCGGATTAATATCATTTTTTTTATTTATATGAGACATCTCAAACGTAATGAGTAAGATTAAGAAAGGGACGCTTAGATGGTTTGGGCGTGTAGAGCGAATGAACGAAGAAAGGAATGTAAGCCCGCTCTCTGATATTGCGCAGAAAAGTAAAGTTCGCTAAAGTAAGGTAACGGATTGCAGCGCAGTCTATTGTGGGACTTTTCTACGCAGTGTCTGCAGTAGCGAGTGAAATGTTCGTTCTTTACCGGACCGTCGGAGAGCGGGCTACGAAGAATATATGACCGGAATGTGAATGGAAGAAGAAGTCGGAAAATAATAGGATAAATAACTAGAAAACCCACAAGGTTGAGGCAGGACGGGCCGGACAGGTGTGGTGGATTTCTAGATGTTCTGGTCTTTACGAGAGTTAAACTTAGATTTCAATAATTCTACAAATACACGCTCCAATTTAATCACGTGGGAGATATGTATTAAAGCGTATTGAGCATTTGATCCCCCGTTGTTTGAATTCTGAATTGAATTTCTTAAATATTATTACGAACAATAATAAATTGGATACTTTATTAGACGGATTTTTAATCTCAAAGCAAGTGTCGGCAGTAAAGTGTATTTTATTGTAAACATTACCAGTCATTTCTCGTAAGGAATTCCATTTCATAATCGGCGGATCTTCGAGTTTGTTCAATTTCAGTGTAATAATCTGTGTAAATTACCCGAGGAAAAATGAGACACAGCAAAATACACTTTTAAGTCTGCTAAATGTGCCACGATTTGATGGTAATGCGAAGTTAACAACCTTCGCATTGAAGACTATTGAACGGTGATCGAATCATTATTATTATTTAATAAATAATAACACGTTTAGTCAATCAATCAAAACCCACGTGTGTTTTAATGGCGGTCGTAACTTGGTTCCAATACATCAGTTTTGTCAGGTCACATCATTATTCACGTTCACACAATGGAGAAGTGATTTGATAATAAAAACAGTTTTCTTTCTCGGAGGGTAAGTGGTGATGACGCAAACCTAATGATTATTTTTAACTTCCCACTTGTTCATCGTGAAAAGTGGTTATGTTGAAGGAAGCCGGGAGTGGTGTGCAAAGTGAAACGTGAAATTTTAATAATTTTATTATTTATAATACATATATCTAACACAGTTCTGTTGTTTTTCCTCAATGCGTACGTCTCAATACTCCGTAATAATATGTTCGAACTATGTAATATAATATCTGCACCTTAGGGTCTAACGTTCAGGTCCATATATAGCAAAATTGATTATTTATTCAATTCACATAAACTATATACAGGTGCATGTTACAAATACTTAAAACACACACACACATTTTTTAGCTGGTAATCTGGACATAGGACGAACATTAGCTTGTGTATAGCGCATAAAGTAAATTTATTTATGTGCTATCGAATATTAACTCAAAAAAAATATTCTTACAATGCAATATAAATTCCCAATTTGGGAAGCGGGTATGGGTACCGCCGTCCCGGGAACCATGCATTGAATCACCCAAGTGGTTCGCTACGTTTGGTGACTTAGCAGGGGTGCTCGGGCTCATGGGGTGAGGTTTGTCCAGGTTTTGACGTTGAATGCCTTTACCCATCATAGTGGTGGGTCGGTTGAGGGCGATCCCATGACCTCTCCACTCGGGCTCTCTCGACTCATCGCCTTGCACCGCAGTAGAAGGGATGGATTAATACGTCCGTCACTCCTGGACACATTGACCCCCATATCCCTACCCACCCCATACCTTTTCCTTCCCAAAACTTCCTCTCCTTACTTTCCTTAAAATAGCTCACCACATAGCATCCTCAAATATGACATAGGCCCTTCGGGAAACTATCCAAGGCCTCCTGCGTGGATATACAGGTAATAAAAACACCGCTACCCGTCACATGTTTTAACGCAATACCTAAAATAGGGTTAAAAATCCCACCTAAAATCGAATTTGTGGATTATCCTTTTGTGTTTGTGTTTTGTTTTATTCCCGTAGACTTACCGTATAATCTGACTGATGTATCTTTCCGTATTATTTTTATCTGCGGTGTCTCAAGACGTTTCCAATGGTAACTAGTGACGGCGGTGACAGCCGCCCAGCCACGTGGGCGGCAAGTGTCCGATCTCGCGGGCTTTTTGACTCGATGCTACTTGAATGCTGATTCGATCTGGTATCGGCTCTTCGGGCAGTGACACCACTAGCCAAATCGATGAGTAATATTATAATGGATTCTCTCGACGTTATCATTGACATTACAAAAATAATATGCCTCGAGTCATCACGATCTCTATTAATAACCCTTTCAGACCCGAATTAAAACTGGCGGTGATAAAACGTATTTGATGCTCGATAACACCTTGCGGAATTATTTGAAATAGTGTAGGCTTTTTTCAATACTTTAGAAGTTATTGCTACTTTCGTTTGAAAGAACATTAGGTCTCTAAGGGCGTGTTTCACTTAAAATGTCCAATCATACAATTTGTCCAAAAAATACAATACACCAATAATTTAAAAAAAAATTAAACAATAGCACTTAAAAATCAATTTAAAGGCTTCAGAAGTCGAAATCAAACACAAAATGACCTTTCAAAATATAAAGATGGCTCCCGCCCGAACGAGTAGTTAAAACCCAATGAAAAGAAAAGCGCGCAGAGCCAGTAATTCCAGAAATTGTAAAACAAAAACCGCCAATTTTTATTCGCTCTTTGTAGGACGGAAAAAAAATTGAAATATATCCAATCATTGTTGAAAATAATATTAACATAACCTCAATGAAATATGAAAACGGAAAAAAATGACCGAAAAAAAGATTTCAGTCGCATCTGGGACTCGAACCCAGGTCTTAAAATGGAGAATAATATTAACAAATCTTGAATTTGAGATATGATATCGATGAAGATGGCATAAATTGAACTGGCCTCATTAGCTAAGTTGGTTAAACGGTTGCCCCGGATAGGCAGAGGACCTGGGTTCGAGTCCCAGATGCGACTGAAATCTTTTTATTTTCTGTTTTTTTTTTCCGTTTTCATATTTCATTTAGGTTATGTAAATATTATTTTATACATTGATTAAATATTAAAATGAGGTTTTTAAATCTCAATAAAAATAATTAACAATTAAGAATTGAAATATATCCATTTTCAAATATACGTACGGTACGAGTGTCAAATTAAGTAATATTATTTATTCACTGTTTTCACGGATCGTGATTTAGAAATTTAGTGATAAATCGGGTTGTCTAGAAATATTATTTTAAATACAATTTTCAATATCGAGAACTATTTGTGGCTTGGAGACATCTCTTAAATATAAGAAAAAAAACGTTTTTTAACAATAAGTTTTCACACAATATTTGATATTTATTTCTTTGCCGTCCAAAGTAATAAATCGTTTTCATAAAATATATACTTTCTCTCAGATAATACACAGTTAAAATAAGAGTTAAATGGAGCATCTTTATTTTTGTATTTCGGCGGTTTTGACAAATAGCGAGGTGAAGTCTGCATTGTCTTCTATAATTAATGTTGTAATAAAAATGTTACCTACCGCAATTGATAACGAACAGGTGGATTACCATTTTTATACTGTAACTAGCTGATGTGTACCCGGCCTTACACGGATTTATATAAAGTTATGAAGTTGTGAATTCTTGCTTGTCATTAGGGTGCCATAATTGACTTGACAGCGAAAGTAACCAACTCCAAATAAAGAAACATTCATTTGAATATTTTATTTCATTCCAAACGTTTACTTTTTCAAAACATATCTAAATCATAAAGTTTTTAAGTAGGTACCTACTGGTGTTTTCCATTTTGAAAATATTCTACCCATAAAAACCTTCTTCTTTTGAATATGCAATCTGTGGCTAACCAGAGTGTTATATCTATGGGCTAACCTAAATAAAACATGTCGGGTTCAATGTTTTTCATACTAATTTTAAAACGTTATAGCAACAGTTTTACATATGGTATTTTCAACTGCATTCAGTGTAAATGCTTTGCAAATGAATCGATATCGAGGCAATTATTGTCGAGGTCGCCATATTATTTAAACATGTGCTAAATGCAATTGGATTTTCTTATGTTCCTAATAATAATACTAGTAGGCAGTGGATTTTTAAACACCGTCTACCGGTTTCGCTGAAAATACTTCAGTTTGAATGAAATACAATATATAAAACTGTTGATATAACGTTTTAAAATTAGTATGAAAAACATTGAACCCGACATGTTTTATTTAGGTTAGCCCATAGATATAACAGTCTGGTTAGCCACAGATTGCATATTCAAAAGGAGAAGGTTTTTATGGGTAGAATATTTTCAAAATGGAAAACACGAGTAGGTACCTACTTAAAAACTTTATGATTTAGATATGTTTTGAAAAAGTAAACGTTTGGAATGAAATAAAATATTCAAATGAATGTTTTTTCTTTGGAGGTGGTTATTTTCGCTGTCAAGTCAATTATGGCACCCTAATGACAAGCAAGAATTCACAACTTCAAAACTTTATTAAAAATAAAAAAAAATCCCGAGTAAGGCCGGGTACACATCAGCTAGTGTATAATACAACACATTCACTTTAAAGTTTCTTACTCATCACAACCTTTAAGAGTTTCCTTGTATTGGTCTTATTCCTGTAGAATTGAATAGTGGTATAGGAAAAAATATATGTAGTTTGCGTTTGAAGGTCATTGCCACGAAAAGTTGAGGAGCCTCTGAAATCGGCTTGGTAACATACTTTTAGCGTAGGTAGAAATTTAGTTTATACATTTTGTTTATAATTTGTATACATTATTCTCACCTCTCCCTTCAGTCTTAAGGTTGTGATTGATGAATAACCGGAATAATAATTCAGGTGGTGTCGGGAACAGAGCCCAGAACTAGTCACACTAATAACAGAACTTGGCGCATCGTGGGAGTTTCAAGTAATATTATTTACTAATCACCTAACACATCGTTTCTCCAAAGATTGGCACCGAATCTGTAAAACGGTAAAAGCATTTACCCCCTGTCAAAACATTGCATTTGACATGATCAACTCCTTATTAAAAGCTTTCGATTTTGATTGCCAATTTGTTATTAGTTGACGAGGATCAAGACGTGAGAACGGAGTGAGTGAATGGACGAATATTTACAGGAATTCTTCCCACGTGACATATTTACATATCAGACTTGCTTAACACGTTGACTGCCAACTACGAGATAACTCGTAGATTGCGTTCTTTGCTAGGACGCCGACTACGGGTTATCTCGTACTGTGTTTACTTGTCATATTCGTGCAGCTACGATAAAATTCATAGTATATCAGTGCTAATATGGATAGATGGCTTCTGGGAAGACAACAAAAAATCAATGCTGGCTTACATGAACAGAAAAATTATTCAATTTTTAATTATTAATTATTGAGATTTAAAAACCTCATAGTAATATTTAATCATTGGAGAAAACAATATTAACATAACCTAAATGAAAGATAAGACCGGAAAAAAAGGACAGAAAATAAAAAGATTTCAATAAAAAGTCGGATTTTAATCCGAGACACCATTTAGTTCAATTGCAATTGTGCTCGGGTAGATCTTTGTAAACATCGTAAAAATAGCTGCCAATAATATGAGATTAAAAATGGAAAAAAATATTCACAAATCTTGAATTTGAGATATGATATCGACGGAGATGACACAAATTGAACTGGTCTCATTAGCTAAGTTGGTTGAGCGTTGCCCCAGATAGGCAGAGGACCTGGGTTCGAGTCCCAGATGCGACTGAAATATTTTGTCCTCTTTTCCGGTTTCATCATTCATTGAGGTTATGTTAATTTTATTTTCTCCAATGAGAAAATTTATTAATAAATGAACAGAAAATATAATTATAAAAAATTAACTACGAGATAATACGTTAGACCTTTTTCAAAAAAAAAATTGTATGCGTTTTGATGATAACTATGTACTATAATTAGAGTTTTTAATAATATAATATGATTAAATGAAATTGGCTTTTTAGACCGGAATTCTGAAAGTTGGCGTGGCAGTTAACGTGTTAATTGGTTTCAACTTGTAAGCGTTCAATTGCATATTTCTGCTAAGTGAATTATTTTGAAATACTAAATTGCGAGCTAGTCAGTTGAACCTACAGCTCAAACGACAGAAATATAACTATAATTTAAAACTTATGAATAACATAGTAAAGGTGTAATCATCGATGAAAATAGATTTAATAACGACAGCTAGACTAAATATATACCTGAAAATAATTAAGATACTTCAGAAAAATAGAATCTTTGATGTAAACGTGAGACGTAAAACTATCTCCAGATAAAAAGTTTATTTTTGAAACAAGCATTTTTAACCTGCGATAAAAACCTCTGAAAAAAAATACCCAAATATCCCACAATATTACGATATTTTTAGTTTTATATATAAAGACACATACATGCAGTATTCTAATTCCGTTCAAGTTCATCATACGACGCTTTAGTAATCCTGCAACATTGAAATATGAGTATTTCGATCCCTGGCGATCATCGGATGCTTGTAATTGATTGTAATGAGACGTGGACAGGAATCAAGGGTGTTGTTTCCGCCCATTTCCGGCGGACGCACTTTTTTGCACCGGAGACGCCAAATAAGTGATGTTCGTTATCCGGTGACAGAATGCATGACACATTTTATGTTAATTAGATGCTGTTGCACACATCACTGCTGCATAAGGAATGGCGGGTTAAATAAGAAAGATGTCATTGTACGAGTATTTATATATTTTCTTCAAAAGATTTGTAGTCATTATTAATAAATTAATAAGGATAACTTTGTTCACACCACGTTTTAAATATATAAATATCAACTGTTTCGAAAGGGAACTTTCCCCATCAGGATAAACTGTATACTAAAAATAATGACAAGTATAGACAAATGATAAAATAGGAAATAATAATTTAAGTATAGATAAATTACAAATATAACCAAAAATTAACAATAAGTGACGAAAGTAGGTAAGTAACTTGGTCGAGGGGTAAGGCTCTCGACTACGAATCCGAAGGTAGCGGGTTCAAATACCGGCGTGCGCAAGTAAATTTTATTTAATCAATTTGTGCTGTTTCACAATTAATTCATTTAAAAATAATATGTAGTATATTTGCTCACATTCCAGTGGAAGATACTTTCGGTATCACCCTGGTGGAAGACCACCATTCGGAATTGAAACATTGCTTGAAATGGCTTTTAGCCGTGTTTGGGGACCAGATCTGAATAGCCAGGTATTTCCCCACCTTCCTCCTCCCCCTTCTCCTTTCCCTCCCCAATACCTTCAGCCTCACAACATTCCCCAATTGGGAATGCCATAGTCTCCCTGGCTCCAGACGGTTGGGACTCTTGTGGGGTATTCGTGTAAAAAATATATATAAAATTAATAAAAAAAAATGTTTTGTACAAATCAATACTTAATACATAAATATGCAATTTTTTTGGAAGCAAAGCTTCCCTCATCAGGATACACAGTATACTGAGAAATAATTATAATAATAAACATAAAAAAATAATAAAGTAAGAATAGAAAAAATACAAATAATTTTTAATTATTCGGACTTTTATTAAGTCATATTAAACATTCGAAAAACATAGCAAAGGAAAAGGTTGAGTGTACCTACTCATTTCGCTTGATCCCATTTTAACTCTTTTGTTATTTCCTTCTCCCCTTCACACGCTGAAAATTCTGTAGAAAGTATATTATATTATGCAGACTGGTTATAATTACTATTGTGTAGAATGTTGAAATATATTTGTGTACTAAAAGATTCTAGTTATATTTATCGAGGATACGATAGTGTCATGTTTGTTGTACAGTTTATAATTCCACCCATTGCTTGCTGCTTTGTATTCTGAAAACATACTTGGACCTCGATTAAGATAATCATACTTCATCGCGATGAATGAATTAATATATTAAATTGATTAAATTTTTATTTATAATACGAGGCATGTTTTTTGTGCCATTTTTTATGTAAATTCCTTCATTTTAAATCTCCCCACAAATATGACGTTATGTTTACGTAAACAAACGAAAACTCGCCTACAAAAACTACTTAAAAACTTTGCTTAAAAATTTACCCGTTACTGGGAAGATATTAGGATATTTTTAGTTATTAATGTAAATTTATAATTAACAACGAAAAGTTAAAAAAAATAAATGTATTTAATGCTTTACTGATAAATATTTTTATTAATTTTTAAGTTTTTTTTTGTTTCTAAAAGTTGTACAAGGTAATTATTATTACGCCCGACATCTGCTGTGCCTTACGAAGGTATTAGCACTTTGACAATGCATTCGGAAGGCGAAACAGCTGTCACGCGTTATAATAACTACCTATCAGAACTTTTTTTTATAAATAAACCGTTTTTAAATTGAACATTAATAATTATTATTAAATTTTAGAACTTTAAATAAAAATGGAGTTCCGCAAATTAAACTTGATACAATAGCGATGCTTTGTTGCAAAGATCTTGTCCTTTAAACTTTTTAAAATATAAAAAAAATGGATCAACAACCGTTTATATAGCTATCCTTGCGATTTCAATACACTTAATGTCATACTCAGTGTTTTCAGGTTGTATGCACAAAATGACTGAGGTGGATCTCTGCATATTAATGTATCAAAAACATTTCTGCCTACAGTACAATCCAGACAACAAACTCTTGAAATATCTTTTATCAGCACGAGACACAGAGAATTTAAACGACCATGAAAATATATTCGCGACAGAGAATAATAAATCAGTAGTTTCCTAAATAAGCTGAAAGCATTCAATGGCGCACTTGTTCTTGAAGGAGACGTTTAAAATACTAATAGTAATTAATATGAACCACCGTCTCCTGGGCTATTCGTCTGTGTCTTGCTTTTTTAATTTGTTGGCGAGGAACTGATTTACGTAGATGATATTTTCTGGAAAACGTCGGAGGTAAACACTCCGTGTGGGCCGTGGGGTGAAGACGACATTATTTCGTGTCCGCAAGATTAAGGGCAATTTTAACTGGTCACATGTTTACTTGCACTTTGATATTTATCAATGTTGAGAGTGCGTACTGAATAAAATGACACGGAGGAGAGTGACGTGATGCCAATTCCGGCAATTAAAGCTTTGATTAAACGTTTATTGTGATTACGATTTCAATAGGCGCCATTCGTTATATCAAACCAATTTAATAACTGACTTTACTACCCGGCTGCACCAGAATTACATCCAATTTAAAAAAAAATCCTTGTGAACAAATAAAATAATCTTTTAATGGATATTTCACAGTGCCCGAAGGAGATGGCGCTGCGAAATAAAAAAAATGCGTTTTTAGGAAATTTTTAATGTTTTTAGTAATACGAAACGATTTTCAAATTTACATTTGAGATTATGAAAAAGTGACAATACAACTTCAATAAGACTGACGTAATCTGTCTGAGAGGAGAATTATTACAGACCTAGTTGTTTTATATAGAGTAATTAACCACGTAATTGACAGCCCTGCCATCGTCGCCACTATTAAATTCCATGTGCCGCCGAGGAACACAAGACAAAATGTAACATTTTTCTGCAACACTCACACAACCAACTATCAATCACACTCAATAACAAAAAGGATGCGTGATCTGGGCAACAAGTTTGGAGGTATTGTTGATATATTTTACCGACTCTATAATATAATGCGTCATCTATACCACCACTTTAATGAATCCTAAAATTAATTATTGTGGCGTGGACAATGTAGCTTTAATGATTTGTGTTATATTATTGTTTTAGTTTACTATTTTATGTTACTTTAAACGTTTAAAATATTGTTGAACATATCTTTACGATTTATAAACTCTATGTACTTATAATTTTCATAGCTCCTTATATTCTGTTCTAAAATTCACGTAAAAGCCTAGATGCGCGTATAATCAAATAAATAAATTTATATTTCATGTTGTCTGTCTTTGTGTTTAAATCACAGACTTTCAATTGTTTATTTCAAAGGTGGCATTTGTGAAAAAATTATTTCAAATTGTCCGCATAAGGCTACGAAACTAACAATATACAATTTGCATAGAATCACACATGGTTTTTTTTATTAAAAAAAAATTAATAATTATTATTTTGAATATTTTTTGGATGACGGAGGTGGATTTACAAATTAAAATACGTATTATTTTGATTTATTTATGTGGTGGTGGCTAGCAAATACGTTTTTTCTGTCATCGCAAACGGTCCGTCAGTTACGGTCAAGCAGCGGCCATGATTGTTTTTCCTCGGGCATTTGACGTCAAGGGGCGGAAGGCGGGAACCGCGAGAACAATGACTAGTTACTTCATGACAGATTTGAAAAGAGAACGCAGCTGAAAATAAACAACGTATCAATGTTGCCAGGATAAATAAAGACGGATATTTTGGGCGTCTGGTTCAATGTAATATACGATGTAAATTATGATGCAAAAATTAAACGAGAGTGTCTGATTGCGGTAAGGAGCTGACAATTTTCTTAGATAAATTTTGATTGCTTTATTCGTGTATGTTGATCTATATTTGAAATCTTTCAATTGTACACCAATATGGAACAAACAATATGGCGTCCTGCTTTAGTTTTTACAGTTATTTTTTCAAAGCTCCATATCTCATGATGGAAGTGAGGTTGCTGAAAGTAGTAGTGTTGGCCTAGAAATTCCAAGAAGATAACGCTATGAAAATATCATGACGCTAGAGCTCACCGTTTGAGAGTTTCTTTAGCACACAGATTTTCTGCTTTATGAATGTGAAGACGTATCTACATAGAAAACCCGATTCAGCATGTTTATTAATACGAAAAATCCACAATAAAAAACTCCCACATCTAAAAACTCGATACAACAAAGTTGAGCATCATTCGCAAAGGGAGTATGTATTTTAAGATGCTGAAATTTTCGCTACCGTGATTTTGCTGTGGTTAAGATTTCTGTGTGTACAACTCTGTGTACATACAAAATCACGATAAGGATAATTGAATCGCCCTTTCTTAGTGGAACTTTCGTGGAAAACGTTAGCACTTGAGGAAACTTCACTCAAAGTTTAAATGGTAGAAGAAAATACCCGGAAGACGAACCTATTACTAAATGGATAATGTTTCCAGGAAATACATATAGCTTACATGTTAAATAAACCATTTAAATATTGTTCAATTAGATTAAGATGTTTGGCCTGTTTCATACAAAACTTAATTTTGGATTTAAGGCCAAAAGACCCACCCAAACTGAACAATATTTTTTTTAATCAAAAGGTATACCAAATATCAGGTTTTTGCTGTTATAAAATATGGGCCTATAAAGACATTGAATTTTTGCGATTTTTGAAGCAACTATATCAATTATTTGCAGGGTTAATGGATATTTTTAAAAAAATTGGCCCGTCACTAACACTTTTTCACTAAAATATGACCATTTAAAAAAAGGTCAAATAATTTCTAAGGTTGTCTTTAAAAATCACAAAAAAACGATTTTATCAATGGCATATATTTCACGATTAATATTAAATACTTCTAATTCGTACTAGATATTTGCTATACCTTTAATTTTTTAAAAATAATTAATTTCTGGTGGGTATTTTGGCCTCAAATCCCAAATTGAGTTGTGTTCGAAAAAGGCCGCCCTATTGAAGCGAATAGGCGCCCCATATAAATAAATAATATCGGATAAGGATATCCGAGACACTATTTAGATTGCAACGAATTTCAGGTAGAATCTTGCAGTCATATAGAAAGATAGCAGCCAAATAAAAGGGAATTGATTGGAGATAAAACATTAAGTGAAACATGATATCGATAAAAATGACGGAAAGCAATAATGTGGTATTAGATTAATTAGAGGTAAATTTTATTAATATTTAAATAATACTCGGATATTCGTATACACAGACGGCGTAAAAATAAACATACCTACAGGGTGTAATAGGAAACAGATACACGACAAACTTTAACAAGTAATTTCTGATTTTAGTAATTTTTGTCTTTGGTAACATTTAGAAAAAAAAAATGCTTTCATCTGTAACTTGCTAGAACTTTAGCCCAGTTCCTTGCACCACGTGGTATGCACCGTCCTTTTCGCGTAGTACATCGAAGGACAGTGCGGAGGGTGGGCGTCCTGTGTTAGACCATGAATATTTGAAAACATACCTTAAGCGTGTGGTTTACCTGGCAGTGATTTCACGTACTATTATTTTACGAGCTTGAAAAATCAACATGATGCTGCATAAAATATGAATATAATTGTAAATAATAAATAACGATGTTCATTTACTTCATGGTTTCTTCTGAGCAGTGTGAGTGTTGGAGCGATTTCCGCGTCGAGACAACCATGTAAGGAGAGTGGTTACATTATGGTGATCTTTTTCTTGATTTGATAAGACTTCAAAGATTGGAGAATTCAGAATATTACTATTATGAATAGCACAAAGTATTATTGTGCGCCTAGCAAGGAGCCAAGATGGTGATTGATCTCTTATTTATGACTGGCTTTATTGTGAACAGTCCTTGAAACATTTTAACAGAGCCGAATCTATTACACTTTGGACCCGAAAAAGTTTCTATAAAAGGTATAAACGGCGCTTTCTTTCCTATGAACACAGCGATGCAATGGGAAGTATTGCAAAATCACATGTTTTTCGTTTGAAAATTGGATGAATGATGATGATGATTGGATGTGAAAGAAATATCACAGATGATTTAATTGAATACTGGAAGTAAACACACCTTAGCCTTTCATTTAACAGGGCAATTTTTTTGTAAGTCTTTTTATAAGCCTAGAAAAAAAAACTAAGTCTCAGACCTAAAAAAAATGTTCAAAGTGAAAAATCTTCTACTTACTTGATGTTGTCAAATTGTTCATAGTGACAAATTAAGTTTTTTAGAATATGACCGTAAAACATTTTAATAATTATGCCTGAGTTTTACAAAATAAAATAAAACACGCATTTTGGTGAATTTTTTTTCGTAAATCGAAACATGCGGGGAATTTCAACTTTTTCGCCACTTGCATAATATTACTTGTAGAAGGGCCAGTGGACTCATATCTCTTTGCATCAGAAATCAAATAATGACAAATATCAGAAAAAATAGAACTGTTATGAAAATTACAAAGGATGGCAAGCAACGGTGAATATCGTGTTAATGAGAAGAGATTATTTCAATCAAAAGTATTTTCCTTTTGAATCTCTCTTCACTGTCGTGAAATATATCGATAATAAGCTATCCTATTTAGCAACAACCCCAAAGGCATTCAATTATCTATCGCGTCCTTTACAATCAATTGGCACAATCCGCAACATACTTACGAGTACATTCCTTTAAAATTCCCCATTCCGTATTCAATATTCACTGAGTAATCTAAAACGTGTAAAATTAAAAGATTTTAACATGTACCATGGACATAAAACAAAAAAAAAAACAAAACAAAACATTACTTAAACATTTTTTAAATGCGCAGAAACCACAATTCCTTTGCTTTTGAAAGCTTTACTCGTTGGGCAACAGAAAAAGCCGGTTTGGCGGTCTTAACCCTTTGGGTGCAACATGTATTTTTTTTAAATGCTGGAGAAGTGTCGATAATTCATGAATATATATATTTTTTATTTTGATTACTTTTATTTTTAGACACATGTTTTCAATAATGTGACATAATTTTTGAACCGTGGGTAACGCGTGACGAACTTTTGTGGCTCGAGCTATATCGTTCTGTGGCACTCAAGTACAATAATGCATCGGAACGATATATCGTTCGGTGGCACCTAAAGGTTTAAATGGTGATTTGTCAATATCACCTTTACTAAAACGTGTATTGAAAGAACAAACGAATTTTATATTATAATTTTTTTCTTTTCAAGTTTCGCCTCATTTATGACATTGATCGTTACATGACATTGGTTAATATAAATAGCATTTTCAGTGATGGTGATAAAAAAAACATGGAAATTGTATGCATCAGTGCCTTGCGATTTTCCGAACTAATCACACGATCCATCTGCACCTCCAATGGTAGGTCCGGCGCTGTATTCAAACTAGTTTTAAAACATTATACAAATGAGCTAAATGATCTGACTCATGGATGCTATAAATAAGCACATCCACCCATGCAGATTTTGATATATTTTTAATGTAGATTATTATGTATCTTGTTCCTTCCGCGATGTTGAATATCATTATTTCATATTTTGACCGGTTACGTGCAGCGGGCGTACCAAAACCCGATCAAAATATTATTCATTATGTAAAGCGGTTTGTTTGGATAATCTCATGCGTTATCTGCGACAACTTATACAGTATATGGTAAGAACAACGATATCCGATGTAGTGGAAAGCGTCGCGGATTTCAAACTCGGTGAAACAAACGCAAAATAATTATTTTTCATTTTGTTTTTTTTTCACATTTATGAAAAAAATAGTAGTGGCGTGACTCCACAAGGCTGAAAAGCTGTGCCTACCCCTAGACAACAAAAAATAACCATAAAAAATACTAAATCAAAAGGTATTTTTTTCATGGAATTATTTTCATTTATTTATTTTATTTTCGATATTTGTGCATTTAAGCTTACAAATCACAGAATCATACCTCATATCTTCATTGATTTTATCTTGAATAGCTAATGTGGTTCTAAAAAAACTATTTACATTCATTTATTCAGTTGACCGCAACAATAAGCTGAAGATATATTAAATGGTTTTTCAATTATTCAATGCGCACCATACCCAAATTTGAAAACTAGATACGTCCTAACGTTGAATTCAAAGAGCAATGAACGCCATTGGAACATAGTATGCATACTCGTCACATAGTGGGAAGTATTCTCAGTAACTATCGCCCTGATGAGGGATCAATAATAATGAAAAAAATTTGCTGGAAATGTCTTTAGTTGTGTTTAGTAATCAGCTCTAAATAGTAAAGTACTTTCCTTTAATATCTCTTTCACCTTCGCCTCACAACATTCTCAAGGTGATAAATACCATAAATACACTGGCTCTGTGAGTTAGAACGCAAAAAAAAACTTCAAATGCGTTTATAATAATTCTACGGCTATCAAAATTTCTGATTTTAATTATGCAGGTAAAAAATAAAACGTGTACTCGTACGTTGATATTATTCTGTGGCTTCGCTAAAAGTTTTCAGTATTGGCTTGACTTTTAAATCTGACAAAGATATAAACTTTTTTCCTCAAAGAACCAAACAGCTAACATAATACGACAAAGAAAGACATGCAAGACACTATCTCATATGATGATATTCATATTGCCTCTACTGTTTAAATAAGAACATTTTATTTATCGACTTTGGAACTTTTAGCATTAAGGGGGAGAGGGATGTCGGAGAGGAATTATTTATTATTTCGAAATATTGGTAGTATTATTACGCAATACGATAAACATAACGTTTTTAAATAGAAAAATAATTATTAAATATTTTATAAATATACATTTATCAAAATGTAATCAGTAAATGTAATAAACTAATTGATAAACTAAAGTTCTTAAAAACTTAAGACAAGATTTTGTGCATAGCGCAAAGGGTAACAATTATTTTTATAAACAATACTATTAGCCTGAAACACTCATCTAAATTGAAAAAACCTTCCGATAAAAGATAAATGTCGCCGATAGGACTCGAACCTGCACCCTTCTGATTGCCGGTCAGATGTTCTACCGTTGAGCTACGTCGGCTTATCGCAAACCCGCCAAGTTAATCAATATATACTAGTGTTTCATTCAATAATTACTCTTTTTATTATGAAGGGTGCAGGTTCGAGTCCTGTCGGCGACATTTATCTTTGCTCGGAAAGGTTTTTTTCTTTCAATTTGGATGAGTGTTTCAGGCTAATAATTATTGTTTATAAAAATAGATATATTACTTTTTCTGACCGTCCTAATGTATGTGTTACAAATTATTTAAAATATGAATATGATTTTTAAAGTGGAGAAAAATATTTTTAATACTTTCTCGTTACGTTTTTGTAAATAAACTTAACCAAAAATTTTTAATCGGTATTGAAAAAAAAAACATTAAAGTTACGTAGTGTTTATGAAAAAATTAAACTACACACGGCTCTTTTTTAAATTTATCTTATCGGAATGTTAAAGAAAAACCTCCACAGTACCTTTTAAGGATATTCAACTTTTTAAATGTTTTTGTAAAACATGCGTAGAACGGTCAGAAATGTGTAATATTTCTGATTTTATTTTGATAAATGCTAAGCCCATGCAAATTATAAAAAAAAGTTTAAAATATTTTTCTCTGTAAAAACACCATGTTTATCGCATGGCAAAATAATATTATCATTATTTAGAATTAATAAATAATAACTCTCCGACGTCCCTCTCCCCGTTAAGGGGAATGCTGCGGTGCCTGTTTCATACAAAACTGAATTTTGAATTGGAGGCCAAAATACCTTTCCAAACTGAATGATCTATTTTTTTTTTATTAAAGGTTTAGTAAATATCTAGTACGGATGAGAAGTATTTTATTTATTTTTATTTTACCTTATGAAATATTGCCCATTAAAGGAATTGATTTTTCGCGATTTTAGAGGCATCTTTAACAATTATTTAGGGGCTAACGGTGATTTAAAAAAAAAAGTTTTTACCCATTTGCTTTGAAAACATGGTGAAATATAAAATTAATTTTATTTTTAAAATATTAAAATAAGCATTATGGTGGACTTTAAATTAAATTAAAAACGACCAATTCGCGGTGGAACACAAATTTGTCATAAAGAATTTAAAATATCGACCCGAAAAAAACCTTTTTTTTATGTTTTATTTTTATATATTTATTTACATAATCATACTTACATAGCTAATGTGATATATTTTTTAAAAAAGTACGATAAACCCACAAATAATTTTCTAAGCTGCCTCTAAAATTTTGAAAATTGATTTAAAAAAAAAAAATAAAACAAAAAAAAATAAAATACTTCTCATCCGAACTAGATATTTACTTAACCTTTAATTAAAAAAAATAGATCATTCCGTTTGGATGGGTATTCAAAAATTAAGTTTTGTATGAAACAGGCACCGCAGCCGTTCCCTATAAGTCAATAGATTTGACAATCTCACCCTGTTCTATTTACCCCTGAACCCACTTAATGACGACATAATAAGATCGTTCCCTGTCAACGGCTCTCATGGGAACACACTACTTCTCTCCTCCCACTGAAATACTTTTAAACATTCATCACTATTTCCCAACAACAGGCGCCGGTCACTCGGGGAACTATTAAAATAAAATGCTAACATCGTTGCACTCGTTGATTGAAAAAAACTTTCCCTCTCCCACAATATTAAAATGGAGTTTGCCAATGGGAGTTAATTTATTAAAGTCATTTGACCTTTCTCAAAACGGAAAATATAATGAAATCCTCGCGAAATTACGCCATAGTAATCACGTTAATTATAATATAACGAATGCGTACGTTAGGAAGTTTTAATCTTCATTAGTGGCGACGGGAGACCTGCTTGTTTTGGTCACTTTGGGAAATATATTTAGGTTAATTGTCCTAGCGTCTCACGAGGTTAATACACGTTAATTGTTATTGACTGCGAGGCTTTAAAATAAAAATTAATATGAGAGAAATAATGAACCTTAGTTATGGCTTTGTTTACTGTTAACTCCGGTGTAAGGCTTGCAAGCTTTAGCCCTAATAAAAAAAATTTTAAAAATAAGTGATCAAAAAAGTATTTTTTTTGGATCAAAGTATTAAAAAGATTTATAAAAAATGTAAAAAAGTTAATCAACATGATTTTTAAATTTAAAAAATGCTTCTGAATCCTAATTAGGTACTGTCGTTTTAATTTCAGCCTGATACCAGGATTATTTATTGGAACCTTTCTTGAAATTATTAACTACCTGCTCATTAAAAGAAACCTTTTTGTTTTGAAAAATAACCTTCCTAATTATATGTTTTCTTTGTTTTAGGTAAGCTGAGTACGGAATATTAATCATTTGGACTCTGACACAACAGGAGATACTAAGGTAAATCGAAGAGTTCTTAGTTCAATCAATAAGTTTCATATTTTATATAAATATGTGTATCAAAAACATTCATGTAAAAAAGAGCATTCAAATGGACGACATAGTGCAAATATTAAAGTTTTTACAAAAAAGGCAACTGATGTTACGTAATGCTTAATACATTTCAATTTCATTTGTTAATTAATATCTATGGTAATCTTTGCGACAACTTCGAATTTAATATTTTTTTAAATTTAAAAATTGAACAATTTGGAATGTTTAACCCATCTACCAAAAAGTTTGTGACGGGCGGTGGCAACTCTCGATCAAACAACCGAATAACCATTGGTTTTAATCACCGTTTTAGCTTTATCACAGATGAAACAACCGGGTCAAATACCCGCTAGTAACAGAATGGAAACGATAAAACGATACTGCCTATTTCATCGCTTGTGTATTCCATCAAATCGATAATTATTAGTTGAACCGTATAGGGTGCATGTATGAACCCATTAAATCGAAACCGGGTAGATGAAAACACCCCACAACTGGCTGACAACACGACACAAAACGCATATTTTTATGAGCCGCCATTACTGACGGCCGAGGTATCAGAATGGTATATTATTAAAGTTCTAAATTCCATTGTCGATAAATGCAATGGCGGGAGTTGGGTACAATTTGCAGCAAGATTTACTATTCATAAATAATAAACAATTTTACGGAATAATAAACATTGTAAGCACTAAATCTGCTGAAGTCGTTTCCATATTTGCATGAGTCACTTGTAACAATAAGTGGGTTTTATCACTAATGGGAATGAGTTATAAACTGAAATAAAAGTATTAACAGATTCAATTTTCTGTAACTGTAAATCATCTCGCATTCGAGAGGTAATCGTTTAAATTAGACGAATAATTAGCTATTTGCCGAACCGATACGCATAAAAATAAATGTAGCATTAAACTTTACGATGCTTTTTAGAAAATTGTTTTTTCGTGTTCCAATTAATTTACGTAGTCATTCATTTTATGAGGCAGTTAATTACGTAGAGTATTAGGAATAGCGGATTGTAAAGTCAGATTTGGGAGATGTAAAATGTATTTTTTACGATTTAATTCGTGACCGATTCTTTTACTGTTCGAAAGGACATCTGAATTATTAATATTACTTAGCATTGTAGAGCAAGGTTTTATCAAATTCATTACACTGTAAACAAAATTGATCTACAAAATTCGTAGTGTTCGCAACGCTACTAATCTCTTAAGCCAAATCAAAAGTATTGGAAATTTTTTTCAATAGATTTTTTCTCCGTTGGTTACGAATTTCATCGCTTGCTTGGAAGTCTTATAAATTAAAAATAATATTGGTAAGTACCGAATAAAATTGACTTATGCAGATATTATCGTCGGCGTTTAGCGCGAGGTGTATTAAATACGCATTATTTCTGTTTTCTTTATTTACTCGGGAGCTATAGCCGACACATCTTGTACCAATATAAATTAACTTATTAGAAACAATACAAATCGCGTATGAAGGCGAATCTCTGAAAAAATATTGTTTACGCATAGCGTATACCGAACTGTTGTTGTCAGAAGATGGCACTAAGTCGATACAAATTTTTTATCTGCATTTAATTACGAAATGGCTTTATTACACGTGTTCTGATTGCTCCCCGAGTAGGTAACCTTGTTACTGCGCCAGGTTATGGGGAAACGTCAGATAAATAGGCCACCAGCAGGGGATATAGGCCGGGGAGGCCGGGGCAATCCGGGCCACTGGGTCAGTGGGGTTCCTCAAGTGGGTGCCCGGGAAACGAGGGTAGGGGAGGATCTCACCCCTGCAATGAGCACCCCTGCCAAATTCCGCTACACTTTTGACACGCAATAAATAAACACCCCGGAAAGAAAGAAAAGAATAGTTATATATCTCCTCACGAAGAAGTCTAGCTATCCTAGCTTGTGTTTCTCATGTTATTTCATATTTCCATATGATGATTCATGTTTCTCCGAGGGACGTAATAAATAATGGAAATTCGAGTTATTAAATTCAGTCGGAGTAAAATTGTGTCGTGAGATTTAATGATAATGTCTCAGTTTGAAATGTAAGTGTTTCGGTGTAACCGTATAAGTAATGGTGTTAAATGGGTTGTTATTTTTTATTTGGGTTAAGGTGAAAATGGTACAGTCTGTTCAGCTTCTTTTGCAAAACAATCTGCACATTTTGTAGAGAATAATAAATAGTCTGTTAGAAACTGCTGTGATCTTTTAACCTATTAAAGTAAGATAAAATAAAAATAATAACACGAGAGCAGTGAGCATTTGGTTGGGTTATGTTGGGTCAATAGGTCAGGATGGGGTAGGTTAGACTTTTTCTAATAATTTTTACTTCTTTTTTTCGTAGAAAGCAATTACTTTGTGGTTTGACATATTTATTAAATTAAAACAAAGTGTTTGTTTTATCAAATAAATTATTACTTAATTCAATTCATGAGCTGGAGAACAAACAAACATAAAACCTTAATTTAATAGATAGGTCGAAACACATTTTTTTTTAAATTTCTAATTGTGCAGACATCTAGGGCATTGCTTGGATTTATCAAGATTATCCAAATCAAAATGTTTGCGATTTTCAAAGCCGAAAAGATGTTTAAAAAATGCCGAAAGATTTTTCTCCCAAATGTAGGAGAATCTTCATGTTGCCTTTTTATATGAATACCGCACAAGAGCCCCAACTGCTCCCAATCGTCTGGAGCCAGTGAGACTATGGAATCCCCAATTGGGGAATGTTGTGAGGCTGAAGGTATTGGGGAGAGGAAGGAGAAGGGGGAGAGGAAGGTGGAGAAATACCTGGCTATTCAGATCTGGTCAACAAACACGGCTAAAAGCCATTTCAAGAAACGTTTCAATTCTGAATGGTGGTCTTTCACCTGGGCGATATTGAGAGTATCGTCCACTTTTCTGTACACGAAATTAGAATTTAAAATCCAATCAATAAAAACGCCAATGAAAGCATGTTATTTTTATTCTGAATATTTGGTCAAATCTGAATGAAATCACGGCTCGCAACTGGCACTTGTCACAAATCGATTTTTCGGTTCAAGTTGCAAAAAAAGCTTTTAAATTTCACCACAAACGCAATAATATTTTATAATACTTGTATTATAAATAAATAATTTTAGTTTATTGCTCGCTCAGGTATACATTTATTTCCTTCATAACCGAGCCCCCGATAACATCGACACGACCCCATAAACACAGTGGCGCGACTCCAACGATGGTGGCTCTCAACCACGCAGGGCTTCCGGGAAGCTATTAGTCGTCAGGCCTAGACTAATTGGCGCCCGGTGACTCTGGCGGGACCACTCCACGTGACTCTACCTACGTACTACTACTAGGAAGTTATCAAAACTTATGGCCTGATTATAAACACAATGGATCGGGTTAATTATGATTTTAATGGCCATGTTTTACCAAGAATTTCTCTAATGGTTAGTTAGAATCTTTTAGACCCTGGATACACCTTTTAAGTTCGATTCACATCTACCAACACTGTGCAGTGCAGACACGTAAAATGTGGCAGGCACGGCTAAATTAGTTCCTTATATTAACTATTCACGCACGGCATAATGTGAATACTCTCTTCTGTGCGTACCTGCCACTGTACGTGTCTGCACTGCGCGGTGCCGGTAAATGTGAATAGATTAATTAATCGGACGGTACCCTTTTCAGATTGACATAAATTTTACCAATATTTAAAAAAAATCTTCGGTGAACCGAGATCTAAGTCCGCTCCCTCACGAGTCGGTATGAAATCAATATCGTCCGTGTACAGCAATAATGCGGGCAATGGAAGCATGTAACACCGCTACAGAGCCACACCGACACGTGTAAGGGCGCCAATAGAAATATAAGTATATGGAACGGAGCGATTTTGGTATCACGCATTCTCAATGCACTCGGTTTATGTTGATTCCTCACCGACCCGTGAGCTGTGCGGCCTTAGTCTAAAATTTAGAATCAGAATGATTCGTTGTTATGATTTCTCTATCCTTCTGTGTCCTGTACGGCAGTGGCGTGCACTCTATAAAGGCTAAAAAACTGTGGCTACCCTAAGAAAAAAATAATGAAATTAAACGATAATATAAAAAAACGATGTATTTCTGATCAAAATTTATTTTTCCATAAATTTGGTAAGGAACTTGTAAGCCCATTTATCCAGTTGTCCACAACAATCAGCGGAAGACGATAGTAAAATACCAATTTTCGAATATTCACTGAAAAACTATACGCAGCCTACCTTTGGTCAAAGAACAATGCACGCCACTGCTGTACGGCTTAGGAACTTGCACACTAAAGAAAAATTCACATGGAAACTTGGAAACCAAAGAAACATTTACATGGAATCATTGAAGAAGATAATATTAACATATCCTAGATGAAACACGAAACCGAAAAAAACAACAGATAATGAAAAATTGTACTCGTATAATATGAGGCTATGGCATTCCCAATTTCGGTATGTTGTGATGCTGAAGGTCGTAGTCGAGAGCTTTACTTCTCGACCACGGAGGCCGTCAATAAACCGATTGGAAGTTTTGGTACCTTCGAAAACTCATGACGTTATTATCAAATATTTCATTACAATACATCGGTATTCCATTAATTGAATCATCTGTATCCGCTTATCTGTTAATGCTATTTCAGACACGAAATTGGTACATAAAAATGCATGATTCATCACGCATCATCCGTGCAATGGAAAATAACCGCCATTAGCTGGAAAGGAAAACAAAAATTGAAAACAATTGTTCTTGTAAATGGGTTTTTCATATTATTTATTTATTTATAAAATACATGATTTTTAATGAAGACATTTACATGGAGTAGATACATTAGATCACCATACTTAGCGGGTGAGTGTTTCATGGTGACCAAGGGAGTATAGTTACTTTGTATGAAGTCTAGTGTGAAGTATTATATGGTCAGATCTCTTACTTTGTTTTTTTTTTTTTTTACATGAATATCGCACAAGAATCCCAACTGCTCCCAACCGTCTGGATCCAGTGAGACTATGGCATTCCCAACTGGGGAATGTTGTGAGACTGAAGGTATTGGGGAGGGAAGGAGAAGGGGAAGGGGAAGGTGGGGAAATACCTGGCTATTCAGATCTGGTCACCAAACACGGCTAAAAGCCATTTCAAGCAACGTTTCAATTCTGAATGGTGGTCTTTCACCAGGGCGATACTGAGAGTATCTTCCACTCTGGAACGTGCGCAAATATACTATATATATTATTTTTAAATTAATTAATTGTGAAACAACACAAATTAATTAAATAAAATTTACTTGCGCACGCCGGGATTTGAACCCGCGACCTTCGGATTCGTAGTCGAGAGCCTTACCCCTCGACCATGGAGGCCGTCAAATTGTTTATTTTTTATGAAAGCGTAAAATTCGTAAAGAATGCAAGGCTGATGTTAGCGTAATGAGTAAGATTAAGAAAGGGACGCTTAGATGGTTTGGGCATGTGGAGCGAATGAACGAAGAAAGGAGTGTAAGAAGAATGTATGACGCGAATGTGAATGGAAAAATAAGCCAGGGACGCCCGAGGAAGACATGGCACGATCAAGTGAATCAAATACTTGAGTCGGGCCTTGTCAGAATTCGGAATAATAGAAGAGAATGTATGAGACGATGTATGAATGTGAATGCAGCAAGAAGTGTATGCCAAGGTCGAGTTGTTTGGCGGTCCGTCCTCTCTGCCTACCCCTGCGGGGAAACGGCGTGATGGTTAGTTAGTTAGTTAGTTAGTATTATATTTAAAGAGTTAATAATGACCGTAAAATTGGTTTTTCTACATCTCCAAAAATTACGAAGTTATAGATATCCAAAGTGAACTTGGGAGAAAAGTATACCTTTGACGTCACGAGTCACAATTCAGTACAAGTAAAAATTTGAATGACAGCAACGGATACTGCCGCGCCTGTGATATTTATGGCCGCGCCAGTCATTTTATAAACCGTGATGGCACGGCCGGGCTGGCGAGATTATCGACATTTTGACTATATATATATTTGACGGTATTTTTTAAAAATTCCAAAAGCTCTGTCCTCAGCATGCTCTAATTAATATGATATATTTGTAAATAGCATGAAATTCCGTTGTAGGAGACAACCCCATTAAAAAAAAATCAAGGATGTTTATAGCAAAATCATCGTTGAATAATTCATTGCCCATGATTGAAAGGTTTAATTCGACATCCTACTGCATCGCGTGCTAAATGCCCTGCCACCCTTTTTCGTTTATTTTTTTATCTCTAGACACGAACTTAAAAGTGAGTTACGTTTTTAAGTTTGTGCCATTTATGACTAATAGAGAGTTTGCATGTCAAATTTACATGGGGATGACGAAAGCATAATTTTAATAGTTTTTTTTAATTCACGCGCGTAAGATTTTTTTCTCCTAACCAATGGAAATTAGATGAAGAATAATTGGTTTAGTGTGTTATATGGAAATGACTAGGAAAAATTCGGTCAATTGGGTAGATTATTATTTGTAGTATTAGCAAAGGGAACACAAACACATATTATGATTATTAACTATTGTTATTTACTCTCCGTACTTAAAAATAATAGATACAATTAGAATAAAAAATATTTCCCCTATCCGGCTTTGCTTGAGAATTCAAAACTATTTTTTTGTTAACTTTGAACAAATAAAAATGTGAAGCTGGCTCTTTTGCTTTCTGGCATATTGCATTTCTAATACATTAAAGCCCCGTGGCGCATGGAAATAAAGTTTTGAACTTTTAAAAAATGTTGGCAATTGTAAATAGCGATGAACTAGAAATTTTAAGGAGAAAAAGTTATGCCACTTTTACGACGCCATAGCTCAATATTCCAGATGTTTTTGTGGGACATGTCAACAGATTTTCTTTTCGACGAATATGCCGGATTGACACAAAAAAAATTGAAGGGAGCGACTGTGATCAACAAGCAGGTTTTCACATTTTTAGAGCAAAACTGTATCTATGCGTGGTATATAGTTCTCAATTTTTTTTCTTGTCTCACTTTAAAAAAAAACTGTAATTCAAGAGTTAGTAGAAGTAGACCAGTTGAGAGTCGACAACTCTGTGCTCTGTATAAAATTCACCTTAGACTGTAGCTGCAGACTATGACCGTATGACTGCGCGGAGGCGAACCATTATTGTTGGTTATTTACGAGCGTTGTTCAGCATCGTTAAATAATTGCGCGTTTACATTGCGAAAACAGTTCAACACGCATTTGTTTACACAGTCTGAAGGGGTTCTTGTACCTACCCGAGAAGGTATATTTCAGAAGGCTTGTGTTTACTGGAATGTTTAATCCTATTCCTGGTATACTCTATTATCTAAGCAAGCGAAGCACAACCTTTTCAGCCAGATGGCCAATTTATCAATTTTCATTTAGTTCGCGGGCCGCAGGGGGTAAGGTACCTACATATTGATATGGTTAATTTTGCAGTCGGTGACGTCCCTAATATAGAGTTTTGCCTGTTTGTATTTTGTAATAAATCAATCAGAGAATGCTAAAAAAGAATTTCTATCTGTAAGGTCAGACCAATAATGCTGTCAATTTTTATCGTTCTGAATTTTTTAATAAATTAAAAAAAAATTCTTGCAATTTTGGGCGGTTGATTCAATATATTGACAACAGACAAGCTTCATGTTTTATAAAACAGAACGGAAACCGTTAAATACTGTAGTCATACCACCTGGAAATCCGAACGATTGCTAGAATAAGAAATATAATAACTTACGAGAATATGTTTTTAGAAATAATATTTTTAGGTTGCCTGCTGATATAAAACAGAACCTATTCAAAATATCAATCAAAATTTCATAAGAAAGTAATTTTTTATTGTTCGGAAAGTCAGAATGCCAAACAACATTTTGCCACGAAATCTTTTCGAATTTTATAAAAAGCTAACTTTAACTCAACAACAAAAAAGGGCTGCGCCCAAAAAAATTAACTTAATAAGATCAAACCACAAAATAGATTTATATTATTCCAAAATATTAAAGAACACGTATGTATTATGTAAAAAGAAGCTTGTTATGTTGAATGGCTGATTCAAAACATTCAAAGCACAGGCTAGAGTATACCGCTAAACTCTTTTGCAAAACATAACAGAAAACGTTGAATATTTTGATCATAGCACTCAGAAATTTGATCGATGGCTAAACTGAGAAATAATATACCAATAATATTTTACTGAAATGAGAGGGATCTTATTTAGTTATTTTGGTGTACGAAGTTTTTGAATACACTAAAATTCTCAAAGTTTTATTTGAAAGTGACGATTCGGGTGATAGTATTCTATTGCTACTTTAATACCTCGTTCACATATCAAATCTTCTTAAATGTCCAATCATTTTTGTTCCTCCATTAATGTTAAGTTCAGTACCTACTTTTTTTTCCACCAAAAATTTCGCAAGCTTTGTAAAATTTTATTTAGCCGTTCGAAAAGGCCCGCCGGCCGCGGGTTGTGCATCACTATCTGAGCTCATAGAAGAATATTCAGTAAAATTCCACTTATCGAACTTTTACGAATAGTACAATAAATACATTGATCTATCGTTTATTTTATGGTTTTTCAGAAGTAGAAGTGTCAGGTAATCTGAGTCAGGGCTTGTATTTTCTTCAATATGTGCGTCGAATTATCTAGAACAGAAAAACCTATTCTCTTTCTGACCTATTTCATTGACGCATTAAAATAATATACGCATGAAAAAGTACTGGAATAATGTCAGTTTTATAAACATCAACCTCAATGTTTATCATCTGGAAATCCCCGAACTTTGAACTTCCCCTTCAACAAGGGTTCTCAACTGATCAATTTGGTCGATCCCAATAATTATGATTACGATTGGGATTAAAAAAAAAGTCTGTATGTTTATTATACAACTATGGATGAAAAAGCGAATATCTTGGTTGTAGGACAAAATGGTTTTTCTCGATTCGGGCTTATCTGTTAATACAGCAGCTTAATGATCAATATTTTGAAGAACTTAAGAAAGCAACAGCAAAAATAAGATGAAAAGTAGATCCCAATCCCAAAAAGGTTGGGAACCCTTGCCTTACAATCTTTACATTTGACCTTCTATTTCCACATTTGTATTGTTGATAATAAATCCTGTTAGATCTTTGGACCTGGGTTCACAAAAGGATTTAAAATTCAGTTGATAAAACATACATTTTTTTAATGAAATTTTCTTCTTTCATATGGAGGAAAAGCTACTTGACGCAGGATGCTTTGAAGTACCCCAGAATTAGTATTTCCTGGCCATGAGATTTTTCAATCGTTTGCCCCCTACGTGGCGTCATTTATTCAAGGAACGATTTAAACTGACACCAACATTATAAAACAAAATTATACAATAAGTATAATTAATCGTGCGGAGAACTGCTGGTCTAAATTAAATACTTATAAATTGACAATACTACTCGATGACTGTCGGAAGCAAGCATTAAAAACGATACACTTCGTTAAGCTCAAACACCGCCGAGAAAGGTCAAAGTCAGTGCTGTTTTCATGAAAAATGAAGTGTGAAATTTCTGACGGAATACCGGAATCAAGAAACCTAAAATTATATGTACATATTTGTAAAACGTTCTTTAATTAACAAGAAAAAATTGCTAATTATCATAACCGTATTTTCACTCTAACAAAGGTCACACGTGTAAGGTTAAAGTGCGTGCGTGTCGAAGGAGGACGTGTTCAATAATCTCCTCGGCCCATTATCCGTTTATACTATGTTCATTTAATCCGGTTTTATTGAAAAGTGATACACATACACGCGTTAAAATCAGTGCATTTTGTTTTACTTTGCGATTTAATTTTACCTCTGTCCATCAAAAAGTTATGCTTGAAGGGCAAAGAAGGCGTGAAGGCAAAACTACGTGGCATGAAAGGTCAAGATGAGGCAAGAAAATGCAAGATGAAGCAAGAAGAAAGAAAATACAGTTAGGGACTAGAAGAGCCAAGAAGAAGCAATCAAAATCTGTAAGAAGCAAAACAAGTAAAGAAGAAGCAAGAAGAGGTGAGAAGAGGTGAGAAGAGACCAGAATAGTCAAACAGAGGTAGGAAGAGACAATAAGAAGCTTGAAGACCCAAGACAAGCAAAGGAAGGTAAGGATACACTAAAAGGGTTAAAAGAGGCAAGAAAAGCTACGACGAGGCACAAAGAGGTAAGATAAATCAAGAAGAGACCAGAAGAACAAAGAATAGTCAAGATGAGGCGAGAAGAGGCGCATCCTTTTATTCCTTTGTGTCTTAAATTCCAATATTGACTCAATGTTGCCGGTATACCGGTCGATTAAACTTCAATCTCCTTCCCATCCACAGCTCACGTGTTCCAAGTCATAAGAAATTAGTGCCCCGTGACGTACTGGTTGCACCGGGACAGGAGTGCTCCTGGCTGGGGTGGTACATATGTATCGTATATTATCAAACAAAGGTTACACGTGTCGTTCTTGAATCCTTATGACATTTTCCTACGGTTTAAATTATATTTTTTAAATGTTTAAAGTTACGTAGAATTCCGAGGTGCGTAGGTACTCACTTCTTATCCGGACATTTTCAGAGAAGAAATATCCTAAATAACTGGAATATTCGCACCTGACCTCCATTATTGAGAGGTATTAAACTTATTGAAATTCTTGACATTCCATTTCACTCCGTGCGATATTTTCAGAATGGAAAAAATAAAATTAAGGACTAAGCTGAGATTAAACGCGATGAGCATGAAAAAGCGTTTTCGCAGAAAATCTTTGAATCTTGCCTTACCTTGGTAGGTATATTAATTGTAGATTTTAACCAAATAAAAAATCACCTGTTTTACCGACATTCGTGATTTTTCACTTGCCCACTCATCCCATGCATTGTTTTCCGTACGAAATGATGGATCTTCTGAATGTATTTTTTATTATAATATACTAGCTGATGTGTACTCGGCCTTGCTTGGGATGTTTTGAAATAAAGTTATAAAGTTGTGAATTCTTGCTTGTCGTTTGGGTGCCATAATTGATTTGACAGCTAAATTAATGTCTTGTGACAGCGATCCACCATCTCTAAACAAAGAAACATTTATTTGAAATTTTTGTTTCATTCTGAAGATTTATTTTTTCAAAATTTAACTAAATAATAAAGTTCTTAAGTAGGTACCTACTTGTGTTTTCCATTTCAAAAATATTCTACCCAAACAAATCTTCTTTTGAATATGTAATCTGTGGCTAACCAGAATGGTATATCTATGGACTAACCTCAACACAATATTGCGGGTTCAATGTTTTTCATACTAATTTTAAAACGTTATAGCAACAGTTTTAATAAAAACAAACTCTGCTATATTCAGCGAAACTGGTCGAGTAATTATCGAGAAAATCGAGGAGGACAGACAAAAAATATTTTTTATATATAGAGAAGACATATTTAAAAAAAAATCATTGTTATTCCACACCGTTTTTAAAATTGAATAAAAACAATTGACCTAAGCAGAACAAATAGTATAGCGCCTTGAAGGGTATTGTCTTATTGTTTTATAGTTATGTGAATATTTTTATCGCTATTCCATCTATTTTATCTCTGATGAAAATTATATTATTTATACGACCAAGAAATTTTGGGTAGCAGTAAACCATAATTTAGCAAAGAAATAGTCCACAAGATTAAAATGTTTGTTTATTTTTATTCATTAAACCAAAATGCGCATTACTTGTATTACGTTTTATTTGCAGATTATTAATAATCGTGAAAAAAAATCTGAGTAAATCAAAGAGTTGATTTACTCATACAACATAAATCAAAAATGCTTTTACAAATCCATCCATCTTCTGGATATGAGTATCTCTCATTTAGAAAAATAATCAGCGTTGAGAGAAATCACCAAACATGTCGTACCTGAACCCAATATTATCCCAGGCGATGAGAAGTGGAAACAAGCCATACAACGTGATAGCACGTACCTATCACACTGTCAATAAGGAACTCCAGTCCTATTTTTTTTGACGTTCAAACTTGAATACTGGTATATTTCATTTTTTTATCTAAAGTTAGTTTTCATGGTTAAAATAATTTTCAAAGTTTCAATTTTTCAAAGACCGCCAAAACACTCCAAATCTATGGCCGGTCGGTTTTGATCAGTTTTGAGGTTAGAATGTCAAATGCCAAAATAAGGATGAGCTTTACCGTACATAATTGTATATTCTATTCATGGTAAACCATAACTAAATAAGAAATAAAATGATGTACCTTTTATAAACTTTAAATGAAAAAATAATACTAGTATTGACCATTAACATTTTCATAACAATGATTGTTGTTTTTATTGAACAACAATTATAGAGCTAAAAGTCACCCAAATTAAGTTAAAATTTCGCCAAACCTAAAAAAAATACATATTTAAAGTACAAAACAAAATAAAAAAAATTACGTTTTTCATACTAATCCAAAAACAGAATGCTCACGTGGCGTCAGATGTTCTAAATGCAATGGCACCAATATAACACGGTGTTTTGACAGTGGTACCAACAGAACATGGTGTTTTGATGGTACAGTTTTTTATTCACTTTTAAATAACGATTTTCGCTTGTAGTGATATTTTATCAGTTTTTGTTGAGAGCTGATAGGGATTTTTGAAAGAGCCTCTCAAAATATTTATGTTTTTAATGAGTTTTTAATAACAATATTTTAAATATTTTACTAGTATTTCTAATTTTGAACCTGTTTATTTAATGCATTGTTGAAATTGAATCGTTTGATTGATAAGTTGACAAAAACTATACATACATTTTCTTATTTTCGGTGGGTAATTAAATTATTAAATAATCCTTGGCAAGTAATATTTGTACAGCGCCCTTGGTGTGATTTTTCACAGACAGCGTTATGTAAATCATCATATTATTATTATTATTATCACAAAATAGGTACCAATGAATGAGTTTCATTTTCCAGAAACCGAATTTTTCAGATTACATTGTAATTGTTCTTATGCGTAGTGATAGTAACAGGATTACTCGATTTCATATCGCTATAGTTCCTGAATTGGTCATTATATGTTAATGATCCGAGTAGAAAGAAGGAGGTCCGAACGTGTCGAATCTTACCGCTAGATCGCTCATAGTCACGCAAACTACTGTCAGAGAGCTCGCGCCGCCAAGCAGCCTTTTCGTTTCAGTTGCGAATAAAATGGCTACTATGCAGCACACGGTTTTCTGTATTTGTGAATTTTGTAAAATTGAGTCGGCAACTATATAGTGCAGTTCTTCACCTCAACTAGAAAGAGAATTTGTCATTGGTGTCACCAATTTACGCCTACCGCGTGTATCAGAGGAGAACGTGCGAAATTGAGTCCATTATTTCGAATAACCCTATATATTGCTAAAATGAAAAACCCAATGATAGTAATGATGTCATTATTAGGTCTATATAACTCCCCCGGCATGTTACGCATTTTTCAGTAGGATAACAATGGTGATGTGGGATGGAGGAGCTATTTGTGTACGGAGAGTCGGAGAGGCGTCACGGTCTCCAGGAGGCCTTGATTCACTTCTGTTTGTTTTTGTCTTCCGTTTTTATTCGGTCTCCATAACGAGATACGTGTCGAAAGGCTTATTTTTAACCTTGAAACCCGTCAAACATTTTTTCATACGGTGCCTTATTTTTCACACCAGCAGCGCGGAGAATAAACTCTGTTTTGTAACGTTTATTCTGCAAAGTTTTGTTTACCAATGAAGTTTTTTAAAGCGCAATTAAATTTTAACTTTCCTCGTTTTGAACGAAATTAACAAGGGTAAAATCCCAGGAAAAAAACGCATCATACAAAAATTCTCACTTTGTGAATATTGGGCTTTGTATAAAAGAATAACTTTAAAATAATGATATCACGTGACTCCTAAATGTAAAGCCAAAAACGATACTATTTTTGCTGGCAATATGCGAATTGAGAGCACATTTCCTTTTGATATGCAAATCGTTCAACGAATCTGTATAGAAATATGTAAGTTTCTTTTATTTTATGCGTACATTACAAATATTTTGTTCCTTAGGATTATACATATTATATCAGTTTTGTCATAAAATGAAAAATTTTGAAATATTTCTTGTTTCACGGGTTTATAAGAAATGGATATTTTTGAGTAAATGTATGCTTGTAATGCTTCCGCTAATGAGATAGTTAAACATGAGTGACTACTATTGTTTGAAAATTTAATTTTGATTAGTATTCAATTCATGATGATTACAATAATTTGTCGAGCAATACGCAAAGGGTTCACGAAGTCAGAAACACTGCTGATTGAAATGGAAGGTCAGAAATAAGAATAACCGATTAACGAACACCATTTATTTATTTATTGTTTCTTTACATTTTATCTTTTAAAACTTTAGAATTAAAAAAAAAAATGACAAGCCTGTGTTGAGGTTAATAATTTAAAAAATAAAATTAAAAAATAACACACAGATTATATATTAAGAGAACAATATTGTTAGATTAACGTTTCTACGAATTGGGTACCAACATGGTACCTATTCCAGCCAATTCATTAAAGTATAATGTAGTAAACACGTATACTATATAAGTCGTACGTTGGGGAAGAAATGGTTGGCCTTCTATCCTCTGTGTCGACTTGACTTTATTATTTTCATTCCACCTCTTTATGTATATTTTCTTTTAGTGGTGATAACTTTATGAGTTGAATAAAAATACTTTTGGGTTATTGTCCCCACCCATATAATATTTCAACTGATTTTTTTCTGTAACTAAATGAAAATTAATTGACATAGCCACTGTCGTTAAATGAATTGTATTGAATATATTGTAATGTACAATGTATCAACATGTTATGCATATTTGTAGCATCATTACTGTAGATTATTATCTAATGTCTTTTTGTCTGCTCTGGATATAAAATTAGCTCTGACGTAATCTCGAGTCATTCAGAATTATTCAGGTTAGGTGGAGGGACGATATCGTTATTATCTAATACTAATGCAAGTTGGTAAAAGCAGTGGCGAAGCGACAAATTTTTGATACCAGGGCAAGCTTTTAACAAAATATTGATAATGAAAACTGTTTCTTAAACCATTTATAATGAAAATCGCTAAGTGGGTGAACATTATAGGATTTTATATTGCGATATATTGTAGTGGATCAACATCCAACTAAAACGAAAAACATTGAAGAAAATATATATCTAAATTATTCCAACTACGTAAAAAAGTCTCACCAAAGTTCGTTTTTGAACTTAATTGAACTTAGTCGGCGTACAATATATGAAAAAGAATATGCAATTTTTTTTCTTATATTAATTAAAAATTTCCGGCGTTGGCCCCCAATGGGGCGAGTCTCGTGATATCACTACGCCGCTGGGCATAAGATAGGCTCACAAGTAATTGCGCGACATGTACCAGTCAATTGACACTTTTTGTTTGACTTTTTTTCGTAATCTCCATCATTTGCTAGCAATTTCTTTTGCATATGTCTCATTATACATATTATTTTCTGCAAGTAGAAGTTGCCCGTTTTCTCGAAACGGAATGGTAAACAATCTTTAATTAGGGTTTTGAGTTTTGGCCGAAGTGGAACAATACAATTATATTTGTATTAAATGATGAATAGATTTTAAAGTGGTTCATAGCCCAATGGTGGACGGAGGGTCGAATTCAAAATCCTTTGCAAAATAAATCTTCAAAGATAAATGACTGACGAGGTTTTCAAATTACCATTAAAAAAACTTATTAGGTTGCCTCATCGAAATTTGCAGATGGTATGGCGTGATATCAACTGCTCTCAGATTACTAGACAACATTAAACCGAAAATAGGAAAAGGAAGGAGAAATTAAATTATTGCGAAGGAAACGTGAAAAATTACCCATCATTGTATACAACATCCGTGTTGTTTTAATAACATGTTAATGGGAACCTTAGCCATTGTTTGTAAAACTTCCACGAGTGTGTTCTGAAGTACGCAGTCTGCTTGTTCCTACATATGTAATGTTTGCGAGTTCATTCTTCTAGTTGATTCCCCTTCCCCTCGTCCACACACTCCTTACACTCCTCACACTCCTCACACTCCTCACACTCCTTACTCCTAACGGTTGCAGATTTACGTACGTGGGAAGACCATCTGCCTGCGATTGTTGTACCAGAGATGATAATTGCTGTTGCCTCACTGCGGAGGTAATGGCTTTCCTACCGTTACTATATTTATGATGATGACGCTATTATTTGTATTCAATTGACTGATTCATACAGATTTGCCCAGTTTCACGATTACGTGGATTACACATACAAGTTTTAGTGGGATTTCATTAACCTGTGGTAATAGATTAATAGTTTTTCCTGCTCGTTCTATCGCTGATTCAAACGTGTAGTAGTCTAATTCTGGCTTCATTAAGTGCCTTAATGTTTCCTTATTACAAACAAAACGTTCTATTCTTGATTCCAAAAATCTAAAAATGTAATCGATGTTTACATAATGATGAGAACATATGCGATATATTGAAGGAAGCGATAGCGGAGATGCTTACAACAATAAAGTTAACAATTTATATTATCAATTCTCAACAGAGTTCTTGAGATATCGGCATCTGAAAATAGAAGAATCGAAATTAGGTAATGGAGTAATCAGCGAATCTAAAGTCTATGCTTAGAATTTACTAGTAGTTATTTTTTCCTATTGCTTACCTTGTTTTATTGTCAGATTTGTAGTTCTTAACCGCCCCACCTTTGGGTTATAATTCAAAAAGTAGGTAAAAAAAACGTTTTTTTTTTACTTGAACGTACGGGATACGTCTTGTTGCGAGAATGTATTAAAATTATGAAACGTCAAACAAGCGACCGCACGCTTCGCCTGTCTTTGAAGAAATACTTGTTTAGACTTGATGTGTCCCGTGTTGTTGGGACGCGCCCGTGGTCATTACGGTTTGTAGTTATGAGATATATATTTTTTTCTCAATATACGTGATACGGGATAGCGCAGAATGGTACAATAAAAAGTTTGCGTATCATAGGCGTAGGGCGGTTAAATACCCACCTACCAGTTTTCTGAACAATATTTTCCAATTATTGTCGCGATCGGGATTTGAACGTCGAAACAATCCGGTAAACTGTGCACTGTTTTTAATCGCATAGTTATGGCAACAATCTTCAGAGCCGCCGTGGTCGGCCAATGTCCATAGGTATTTACTGTAATCAATGATATATCAACTATATTCAAAGTAGTTAAAGAATAACATTGGATTTACTATTATTTGCTTGCATTGTACTAATTTGCTCTAATAACAGCCCGGGTAAATGTTTTAACGAGAGAAATTTCAGTTCTACCAATATTTTATTTTAATTGTTTTATACAGACTGTTTTAATTACTTTCAGGTAGCAACAAGAAAATTAATTATCCCACGCTTCTCTTAAAATTCAGTGTTGGACAGCGACTACTTATTTTGAGCACTAGTTCAGGGATCCCAACGGAAATAACCAATACTAAAGTAGTTTCATTCAACGTGGACCATTGTCCATTGTGACGCTCATTAATAACAGCAAAATGTTGTTGTTTTATGATGCGAAACAATCACAACAATATAAAAGACTGCATTGTACATTTTTCCATTGTTTGTGTTTAATTTTAGAAGCCGAGCCATTACCATTCTTGTAAAATATCGCACGGACTTTTGATTAGTTTGCCCCAATTAATTTAGTTCCGAGAGTAAGGTAACTGGTCTTTATTGTAAAATACGGGGTGAATGGTAATCGGTGCGATCTATGGAAGGATGTTATAGAGGTGACATGAACAAACAGTCAAATTTCAACAGTTTTTATGGAGAAATAATCACATAAAGTAAGAAGCAACAATGTGATCAGAAAACGAAATATTCATTGTTGATGGCATGAGTATTATTTACCTGCCCTGATTTGTGACCCCATTTAAATTGTTTAGTTACCAGAACTGAAAGCTAGGTTAATTTCATAACTTTTCTCTTACCTATCTCTTCCCCCTCCTCGCTTTTTTCAGTCTTAAAAGCTTCCCCGAATCGGGAATGTCATGGTTATACTGGCTCCGGGTACTTTGTTCACATAAACAAAATGGTAGCATTGAACTCGAAACTTGCAATTAGGTATATTTAGGACTAAATCATGGTCAATGTCTTATCTACATATGATTCACTTTTCTTTGTATGTTACATAGCAAAGACCATCAAACCGAACATAAATACGAATATTTCGTTCTTCATTTCAGCTTGCATTGTTTACGTGTATTATTTATTTTTTTCGATTGTTTCTGAAAACAACAAACATTTTAAAAGAATCCAGCTGTTTGGCTTCAAAGATTCAATTGTGGAGGGATACCGATCTACATCTTGACACATTTAACTTTTCAGGCGGCGAAAGGAGGAACTAACGACCTATTTTAGAATCAGTATTTATTTATAGTTATTTTTATATCCACAAAATCTACACTAGCGATGTTAAGTGTGCCAAGCTATACATAGTGGTGAACAAATTGTATTTTCTGGAGAAAATGTCCATAATAATTACTCTGACTCCTCTGTTGGAAAAACATCTTCAGTGGAAGCTCATGTTATAGCCCTAATAATACTGTTTATTTCCATTTTATGTGGGTATTTAAAATACTTTGCCACCATTTATGAGGAACGGCTGCGCGGCCTGTTTCATACAAAATTTAATTTTGGATTGCCAAAATACTCACCTAAACCCAATGATATATATTTTTTTAAATTAAAGGTTTAGTAAATATCTAGTACGTATGAAGAGTATTTTATTTATTTTTGATTTACATTATGAAATATAGGCCATTAAAGGAATGGATTTTTCACGATTTTAGAGGCATCTTTAACAATTATTCTGGGACTAACGGAGATTTAAAAAAAGCTTTACCCCATCCGCTTTGACAATATTATTAAATATAAAATAAAATAATTAAAAAAATATATAATAAGCATTATGGCGGACTTAAAATTAAATTAAAAACGACCAATTTACGTTGGAAAACAAATTTGCCGTACACAATTTAAAATATCGACCCAAAAAATCTTTTTTTTTTCAAATGTTTTGTTTTTATATATTTATTTACGTGATCATATTTATAGCAAATATGATAAATAAAATTAAAATACGATAAACCCGCAAATAATCTTCTAAGTTGCCTTTAAAATTATGAAAATTGATTTTTTTTTATGGCGTATTCTTCATAATTTAAAACAAAAAATAAATAAAATACTTCTCATACGTACTAGATATTTACTAAACCTTTTTATTAAAAAAAATACATCATTCGGTTTGGATGGGTATTTTGGCCTCAAATCCAAAATTAAGTTATGTATGAAACAGACAGCGCAGTCGTTCCTCTTAAGACGTTGCTGGAGGAGGAATAGGGTATCAGACCTGACTAGTAATATTATATCTCTGACATTGGTAAGTGCTGCAATATGGGTGAAATGAATACAAATATTTAAATCCACCGGAATTTCCAACAAAATACCTCCTGTCTGTATCTGTAATTTTCGTGGATTACAGTAAAGTTATTGTTTTATTTTATTTAATATGTCAAACTACAAAGTGATTGCGTTATGTGACAATATTAATGTATTTTTCTTGCTTTATCTTCCGAGTGTCATCATCATCATCACATCTGCTTCAATCCGGCCTCTGCTTGTTTACGCTCAAGTTCGTTTTTTGGGTCAACGAGTGGTACTACGTAGCTGGGATCTACCAGATCCCCGTCGACCAGTGGAGGTATTATTTTAACTGTCACTTTCTTTCCAACCTAACCTGGCCGACCGAGCCTAGAGCGCGGCTTTTTTACTTTAAATCATCACTCGTCAAGATGAAAGTGCTGCTTGACTCGACTGGAGGTAATTATCAAACAAATCAAAGTGAAATTTTTGATACTGCTCGCCCTGACATTATATATTTTTTTTATATCTGACTAAACCCGTCTCATGATGCTTTGTATTGATTTCACTTGGACACTTGTAGCTAACAGCTACTAATTCACTTTAGTATACAGACACCAAACAGTATACTGCCATGTCTTCATAAAAATGTCAATCGACAAATTATGGTCGACGAGTCGTTTAATTTGTTTGATCTCTTGAAAATGATCGTTGCTCCCTCTTTGCACGCTACGAATAGATTAAACACTCATTTCGACGGCTAAGCAGCGAACAGTATAGTGGCTGTTATAGCTATAACAAACGGAGTGGTTATTTTGTTAAAACAATAATAATATTATGAAGAATGTAGCAAACTGGACGTTAGAATAGTGAATTTATCGGTGAAGAAATACTGCTCTACGAAAACAAACATCAAAGCCAAGAACAATAACTTGATTGCTCACCGATGTTTGTCTGCCGATACCAGCGTTTTCCTGATTCCCGAATAATACGATTTGTCGGAGTTTTAGAGTACTTCTGGAAGGATGATTCACATGATCATATATCTCCCGAACTCCAGACGTAAGTCGGAATGACAGGTGACGCGCATTCTCTCCCTGCACTTGTTTATCTGAGACTGCGCCAAACAATTCAGAGAACGAATAATGATAAAATATTTAGCCTTAAAGATTAACAGTAACATAAGTGGTTAAAATTGCACAACGACATTTGATATTTAGGTTAAATGAAAGCAAGCAGAAACCTTAAAACCTTTGCGTTATATGTTTTTTCAATATTCTGATCTGCATTTTATTCTCCATAAATTTCTCAGATGTTTATTTATTATTACGTAAATATTACGCTGATTTTGAATTTTAAGAGGTACATAAGTAGATTTATAAAAAAAAAATTGAAGTCACGTTTAAAAATCCCGTATCGACTTTAAACTTGTAAACAAACAGCTGGTAACCGTACCAATAAAAATAGTGCACTGGGTCAAGATTTCATCACACACCAAATCAATCATAATACAAGCACAAATCGCAATCTTTAAATAAACACCAAAGCATCACCTTCTCACACCCGGTAATAAAAATAATCTTTCAACGTTTTAACATTTGAGGCAAGGGCTCATATGTGAAAATAAATAAATTATTACACTCTTGTAAACTAAAAACTGTGGCTTTAAAGATGGTCGGCCTGATTTTGTAAACAGAATATATTGTTTATTCTGGGCAACGAACAATCAATCAATTTCGCTCAAAATAGATTATGGTCGTTTAAACATTCAAAGGTTTCCGAAACACAAGGCTTCTCGGAAAGCGGACGCTTATTGCCTTGAGGGAGAAGAATAATGTTTGTTGCAACGGAGGAACAAACAGATTTACATTCGTCTTGAGATATTAAAATCAACACAAAATGCAGCCACAGTAAAAAGTACAAGCCGTAAGCAGAGCCAAAGATGCATCGTAAATGTACTCGAAAATTCGTAGATCCTAGGCTTTACCAGTAAATCTTAATATTTTCGAAATGGTTGTACAAAAGTCCGAGGGTTTTACTTATGTTATGTCAAAAGGTTAGACTAGGTCATCTATGACTGATACAAAATGACTACGTATTTTTTTCTGTTTTACTGTAAAATCCTGAAAATTGGAAAATTTATGCTTTCAACCCAAAATTATCTACGATTTGGCTTTATAACAGTCCGAAATAATAATTGATTACGTTTAGGTTAGTTATGTTTAAAATTAAGGTATGGTTAGGTTAGAAGTTGTAAACATCATTCGAAATATATATGATATTTATGTGTTTTTCTTAGAATAACAATACTCCTGTGCTCGTGTGCATGTATCCAGAACAGTATTCATTGTGCAACCGATCTCGTGATTGAGATATTTTTTTTTATAATGATGTAAAAATCCAGAACGATTTGTAACATTTCATTTTTCGTATAGGTTTTAAATGCACATTCGCGATTCCCATTTTGTCTCTGTTCAAATATTACCACTTTTAGAATTTTTATACTTCTGTGAAATTCAGGATTTTTGGATGCAAACATTGCATCGTAAATACCACATTCCTATAAAGCTGAAAATCCGTGTACTGAGGAAATAAAAAAAAACTTTCGTTCAGTGAACTTTGACGTAGGTAATGAAAACTGCACATCTTTTTCTGTCTGGAATTTTTAGACCAATGCATTTATTTTATCTTAGCAGTTTTATTACCACCACGAACTACGGAGCTACGTAGGGGAGAGTGGGGTAGTGGCGAAAACTAAAATATATAAAATTGGATGAAAAACAGTATGCTCGCCGTTCGGAATTACCCGAAGCACATGGGATAACGCGAACATCAACGTTTTCTTTTCCACACCACAAACTTTGATTTCGTTTCACATTATATGAATATGTAGGTAAATGAGTAAAATTTAACAGCACTGTACTATAATAAGATCGGAAAATGTACCACCATTTAATGACGTTGTAAATATAATATCACTTTGAATGAAAATATACAACGGTTGGAGAAATGCAGCTCGGTGCTGACGGGCCCCGTTGGTATGGGTTTGGACGGAACCTTCTAGAACTGGATCATTTAGAGTTACACGCAGTTCGCCATTACGCCACTGTCCCCTATACTCACTTCCAAAAAATTGGAGTCCAGTCCAGTGGAGCCGGGTAGTAGTAACAATTTTTACTTTTATAATTGTGTTTTTATTTTTAATACTAACTCATCATTTCGTCGTCTTTAATTGTGGGTATCTTATCTACATACACATTACTATGTAGGTTATCAACTACAAAATATCGATATACATAAAAAAATTTACCCACAGTTTGGAAATAAAAAGTAGAAATTTAATAAAGTGGAACAATTTTTTTTAAATGGTCACACAAAGCAACTCACATTGTTTTTGAAATTTGTAATTTATATTGAAAAAAAAATCATATTACGGTTTGGCAGTTCATTAAAAAAAACAATGCAAAAAATCACACTTAACTCGATTATACTCGTATTAACGCTTTTTAAATGAATATTTTTGATCTGTGAATTCCTATGAGCCATCTTGGTGTTGTGATTTAAAATCTTTTAAACGATCGTAGCGCCCTCAATTTTTGTTCGCTACTAATTGTCAAACTGCAATTTTTTTCTTATTCTTTACAACCCAGTCGTAAGTGCGTGCGTAGGTACCCACCTATTGGAAAAGAGAGCAAACCATCTGTCCATTTGCTTTCTATCTTGATTAACTATATTGTTCTGACATACTTTTCATCTGTCACTCGGTATATGCGAAGGTCAGATTAAAGATGGAGAAATTCTCTATCCCGGGAGATAATATGATGCATCACCTGTCACGGAATATTCTCAATTTGTTTGCACGTTACTGTCTTATTGACTGCAGCTAAATAAATGAGCCACTGATATGCATTTTTAATAATTTTTTTTAACAAGAATACGGAATGCTATTTTTTGTTCCTTACATCCGTGGTTGTAGTTTGTGACATGACTATGTGAAAAGGACCTGTTTTGTTATGCTCTTCATATACTTTTATGATGTTCTACACTAAATGATTTTTTTAGTAAAACAACACCGATCCGGCCTTTGAAATTAAACGTTTGGCATTTCAAACTCACAATGAAATTGACTATTTTGGCTTGTGCATATTGTATTAACGATAGTGTAATAATGTTTTCTTTATTTATTTTAAATTATTTCTACCCATAATCGTATTTGATTTTTGGGAATTATCCCGTGTTGCGCTATCTCTTCCTTTAGATAATACGTATACTTACATCTTCTTCCCCTTGTCCTACTCGGGTCGGGGACCCATCGCATCGGCAAGGCGCCTCAGGCGTCCCTGTCCTATACTACGTCAGCGGCTTCCGTCCATAGCAAGCCCAGTCTATCTTTGCACAGTCTCTAGAGGTGATTCTCCCACCTGTGTCTGGGGTGGTCCACTGAATGTCTTCCCCGTGGAATAGCCTTCAGAATGTTCCTCGGAATTTGATCTTCTGGCATTCTTACTACGTGCTGAAGCCACCTCAGTTGCGACTTTTCTATGAAGAGTGGTTGAATGTTTAGCTCATCTCGGATCGTCGATCTTCCAGATGATAAAATAGTATAAATCTTAAATCATCTGTTTCTAACCAGTCTAATATTGGTCATTAAATCCATGTTTTAATATTCGATTTGATAGATTGATGGACAGAAAACTTTTATGGCTCTTTAAATGTCAAAAATATGACTTTTTGGTATTAAAAAGGTTTTTAAAATGCGATTAAAAAGAATAAAAGAAAAGTCTCTTTTCTATGTGAGTACCGCACAAGAGTCACAACTGCTCCCAACCTGTCAGACTATGGCATCGTCAATCGGGGTATGTTGTGAGGTGGAAGGTAGTGGGAAGGGGAAGGAGATAGGGAAGAGGAAGATGGGAAGTACCTGGCTAAACATGGCTAAAGCCATTTCAAGCAACATTTCGATTCTGAGCGGTGGTCTTTCACAACGGTGATTCTGAAGTAAGTATCTACCGCTTTGGAATGCGCTGCAAATATACCATACATTATTTTTAATGAATAAATTGTGAAATAACAAAAATAAGTCAAATAAAATTTACTTGCGCATTCCGGGATTTGAACCCATGAAACCCATTGAAAAACCATCGTGGAAGTGGCCCATTGTGTATAAGCGAATACATAAATGCATGAGCAAGCTGACAGCAGTATTCAAGTAGCCATAATAATGAAAGTAGATTGCAAATGAACGGAATAAATGAGTACGTATTGATTTTATACGGCATGTATTAACACTTTTCACCTGAATAATAAATAAAATAGTTTCACCTGCACGATACCAAATGTCATCGGTGAATTAATAATACTGAGGTAGCGTTGAAGCAAATAATTCAACGGAAGCAACATTACTTATATTTCCAACTCGAACATGATGTCTATGACTAGGTACTGACCATAGATAATAGGAGATGGCCTGTCATGAGTCACCTGTCCAGATTAGTTAATTAATTTGCTAGGTTGATTTTTTCTTTTCTTAACTTAGGAATTCAAAATAATGATAATATTATTGTGCAATACGATAAACATTGTGTTTTTAAAGAGAAAAATATTTCCCACCTCCCACCCCCATCCAAATCACCACTCCCTCTACGCTCACCTAATGGTGACTAATTTTGTTTCTGTACTTGTTTAATTTAAGTTAGTTTTAAGAACGCTAGTTAATGGCACGGTTGTGTCGAAACCGGTAGCGAATTTAATAATCCAAAATAGCAAAATTACATAGTAAATAAAACTTACAAATAAAATGTCTAGAAATTGCCAAATAGTGAATGCCGAAAAAATACAAGAAATAGAAAAATATTTATTACGTTTTTTTTTAAATTTGCATGGGCTTAGCATTTATCTAAATATAATAAGAAATATTACACATTTCTGACCGTTCTACGCATGATTTACGAAAACATTTAAAAAGTTGAATATCCTTAAAAAAATGCTGTGAAGGCTTTTCTGTAACTTGTCGATAAGATAAATTAAAAAAAAGAACAGCGTGTAGTTTAATTTTTTTATGAACACTACTTAACTTTAATGTTTTTTTTGTTATGCGGATTACAAATCTTTGGTTATGTTTATTTACAAAAACGCAACGAAAAAGGCTTAAAAATACTTTTCTCCGCTTTAAAAATCATATTCGTATTTTAAATATTTTGTAAAACTTATAGTGGGACGGTCAGAAAAAGTAATATCTCTGGTTATATTTTGATAAATGCCTGTATAAATTTATAAAATATTTAATAAATATTTTTCTATTTAAAAACATAATGTTTATCGTATTGTGTAATAATACTATCATTATTTTGAATTAATAAATAATAACTCTTCGACGGCCCTCTCGCCCTTAATATAGAGTTTATCAGAGGTAATTCTGCTTGCATTGCATTCGTAAGAAAAAATCAAGATACCCATTTCAGAACAAAGATTTGGTTAATAATTAGAAAAGAACTGACATATGGTATAACCAATTATTTCCCCCTTTTAAATAAGGTACCAGTTCAGGCCCGTGAAAAATCACGAGATATTGTAATTTTAGAATTTGTGAAGCTTAAAATTTGCTTTTAATTTTTTTTTAAAAATGCCTAAAATATAATCGATCCCCGATCAACTATGCTGACCATAACATAAAATAAATTAATTATTCAATTTTTATTTATTCATTATTTTTATTGATATTTAAAAACCTCATTGTAATATTTAATCATCGAAGAAAATAATATTAACATAACCTAAATGAAACATGAAACTGGAAAAAAACAACAGAATAAAAAAATTTCAGTCGCATCTGGGACTCGATCCCAGGACCTCTGCCTTTCCGGGGCAATCGCTTTACCAACTTAACTAATGAGACCAGTTCAATTTATGTCATCTTCATCGATATCATATCTCAAATTCAAGATTTTAATATTATTATTAAATTTAATGTTATTTTCTTCAACGTTTACTGAAAAAAAAAAAAAAAATTATTTTAGAATTTTTAATGTTACGTACATCACATTATATCCGAAACTATATTGTTTAATTATTTCTAAATGAGTTCTCGTGCATTTAGTGCGTTCCAATATTTCACAATCAAACGTCAAATATTAACAATACTTTAAAATTCAAACTTCTGAACTTTATATTATGAGGAAAAGTTTCAAGTTTCTTTCAAAATATCCAAAGAAAACGCTCGACACAAATCACGGCTTTTTGAATGATTTATGGAACGAATTCTTTGCCTTTCATTAGTGCTACCGATTCCGTAAATTATCAACCAATCGCCCTCCAAATCAGTCCTATCCCCAGATAAGCAAAAAAATGTCGTAAATTTTTTGACAGCTTCGTTTTCGGCGTATTTTCAGCAAAATATTAAGGTAATGATTTTGACAACAGCGTAGATTTTTGGCAACGTATTATACGACAAATCAATAAATAACCACAATGATTTTAATTGTTTGCAGAACAATGTTTTAAATATTCTTCCCGTAAATTACAAATGCAAATTCAAAGGATGGTTCTCCGAGCTTATGCGTGTGCTATTTATTTGAGATTGAAGGGACTTGAGACATTTGTTCATAAGTTCTGTCTGTCTATACAGGGTGTTAAGAGATGTTCCTGATTTACTTTAATCAGTGATTCCTTACATTATTTGGATTTTAAAAAAAAAGTTTTTTTTTAGTCCGGCAACATTTTTTTTTTTTTACTTAAAAAAAATTAAAATACATATATATAGTAGGAATTTGACAGGTAGGGTAGATGCGGGGGTTTAGCTGTCACTTAGCTGAGTGATCAGTGACTACATGTGAAAAAATATTTTTTTGGTTGTTAAAAAAAAAAATCGAAAAAATAAAACTACCGGAGACGAAAATTTCATTTACATTTTTAACTCCAAATGAGGCGAGGAATCACTGGTTAAAGTAAGTCGGGTGCGTCTCTTAACATTCTGTATAAAACAGGGATGACCAATGTGTCGATCGCCAAGGTATTTTTGATCGATCGCTTACATACATATATTACTATTTCATGTTAAAACGAGTCAAAACTACTCGACATTCAATCTGTTAGTTCTCCTTTTTACTAGTGAAATACATACTTATTTCATGGTATAATTTTATTTTTAATATGTATAAAATATCTTTTTTCAAAATACATATACATATTCGACTTGTAATTGGGTTTTTATTGTTATCTCAAGATATAATTAGAAGCGTTATCAGTCGATCGCCACAATTTTTATTATCAATGTGTTGCTTCTAGAAAAAAAATTGTGGCCACCCCTGGTATATGGTATAACAATAGAATCTAGACGTAAATAAATATATTAAGGTAGATTAGACTTGCTAAAATTCCTAGGAAATCATGCGCTTCTTATGCAGGTGGCGACAAAGTTGATATTCCCGATTAACATCGGCCGCAAGTTTCGATTTTCGCAAAAAAACATCACCAAAATGCGTGTTTTATTTTATATTGTAAAGCTTAGGTATAAATATTCAAATGCGGTCATATTCTAAAAAACTTCATTTGCCACAATGAACAATACGACAATATGGGAAAAGGGGTTCGTAAGTAGGATATTATGCGCTTTAAACATTTTTTTTAGCAATTATTTTTATAAACAATAATTATTAGCCTGAAACACTCATCCAAATTGAAAAAACCTTCCAAGCAAAGATAAATGTCGCCGGCAGGACTCGAACTTGCACCCTTCTAATATCCGGTCAGATGCTCTACCATTAAGCTACGTCGGCTTATCGCAAACCCGCCAAGTTAATCAATATATACTAGTGTTTCATTCAATAATTACGGTTTTCTATTATATTTCACCTGTAAACAACCAACTTTATTTAGTATGTAAACCAACCAACTTTATTTAGTATTTACTAATAACTTTATGTTATAACTCTTAGCAACAGATCCTTAGAAACTTTACCCGTTCGTTCGTTCGTGGGAGAAAAGTACCTACCTATAACTAAACACATATAATCTTAACAATTATTTTTATAAACAATAAATATTAAGCCGACAGGACTCGCACGAGTTCGAGTCCTGTCGGCGACATTTATCTTTTCTCGGAAGGTTTTTTCAATTTGGATGAGTGTTTCAGGCTAATAATTATTGTTTATAAAAATAATTGTTACCCTTTGCGCTATGCACAAAAATCTTGTCTTAAAAACGTTAGTTTATCAATTAATATATATATATTTTTTTAGGTTTATAAAAAGACACAAAAAATGCCGGTTGACCGAAAGGCTAAGGTGTGTTCTACTTGCAGTATTTAATTAAATCATCTATGATATTTTTAGGCCATCAAATTCTCAAACTGACTTTGCATCACCTTAATGGCTTGTTTCAAGTTAATTATATTTTGCAAATGATTCAAAGAACGATGATCGGGTTATAGATTTCTGAGAAGTGTTGTTATTAGTTATTATTAGCAAACGAGTATAATGACAAATGATGGCGGTTTTCCTTTCCATTTTAAGAATTCAATTTACTGTAAGAATTGGGTATTAGTCATTCATGGGAGCATTCAACCAAATAATTTATTCACTGTCGGGTTAATATGCGCGATGTCGTTCATTTTGAATGTATACTCTTATAATATTAGATATATTATTAGGTACTGACTCGATGATTTGGACGGTTTATAAAGTGGGAGAAGTTACTTGAATATTTTAATAGTATTAGTAAGGATTATCAATGAACTTGATTAGTTTTGCTACCCGGCTTCGTCCGAGATTTGACTTTTTTTTTATAAAAAAAAGTACACGGATTAATTTTTAAAGCTCCGCATCTCATGGTGGAGATGTTGCTGGTTGCTGCGAGCTAAATAATTGCGTTGCTCTAGAAGATCAAGATGGATGACGCTGTGCGACTATCGTGACGCCAGAGTTCATCGTTTTGTGAGTTTTGTCGCTTCAAACTTTACACAAAGAGATTTTCTGCTTTGGAGGATTAATTCACCAATTGGTTTTACTGCCCGCATGGAGACACCTAGCACGGCTACTTGTGTGACTGCATATTTAGAGGGGATTATAAAAGTCAAACAAAGGTGGGTACGTGACTGTCAAAATCTCCACACTTTAACAGAACTTAGCACGGCATGTGACAAGACTGGAATGACAGGTGGAATTCAAACCTCGTTCAATGGCTTCCTTGGCTGGGGAAGAAACACAGATGTCGCCCACACATAAGATGGACTGATGACCTTAAGAGAAACACCGACTTCAGATTAGTGAGACACGCTTAAAAAGCAAAACTCAATGCATTATTTAAGATGTACAAAGTTGAACGCCAGAAGGCTGACTGAGAAGAATAAGGAGATATTGAAAAGAAATTAGAAATCTGGCGAATAAATTAAAACATCGTTCCAATTAAACTACGTATTATACATTTACGAGTATATTAGAAACCTGCCGATTTATGACAAAACATTCAAATGAAAGCCGTCTTATGAAATAATTAATCAACCCATTTTTTCATGAATGAATGATGTTAAAAGATTATGCAATTACTAAATCAGGCACAAGAATAACAATGCATAGCAAATGAATCGTATCACCTCTAATCTCCTTTCGTTTTAATGGCATTTGTAAATAATATAATATTTATTTTAATGCAATCGAACTGAGATGTTGAAATTCAATATTACAAGTAAGATCTGTTTATGATTCACCGACTCTGCATCTCCTCTCTTGTTACTACTCTCCGTTCCTCAGCCGAAAGGGAATCGAGTGAAGTCATCGTCCTTTAGCAAGTTCAACGTACATCGCCCGAGTCATCTCGTCTCCCTCTCACCTGACGCATCCAGGTGTTGCTGCACGTATAAACCGTGTTTTGTTCACGCGAGATCAGCTCTTGGGCAGAAGTTTATGAGTGTATATTATCCCTTGTCACTTGAACGGGACTTGCAAAGAGCTACGTTCTTCATATTTACTTAATCTCGCTTTGGCCTTTAAATTAAGCGGTATGCAATCATCTCGCAGAACAGAACACACATTTAAAACAGAAGGCGTATCGGAATGCTTTTGTTACACATTGATGGCAAAAACTTTACTAACTAATAGTGATTATTTAATAATTGATGATAATATTAACAAATCTCAAATGAAATACGAAACAGAAGAGAGAGTAAATAAAAAATTAAGCCAATCGAGGCGTTAATAATTAATTAATAAATGAAATAAATATTTTTAGCTGTTATCTGTTTGAATGATTGCAAGGTTTTACCCGAATTTATCTAACCTCTCCGATTTTTATTATTATTTAGTGATTATTAATTAATCACTAAATCGAAAAAATAACTTTAACTTCAACTTTAATTTTTACTGTCTTCATGTAACGACCCACAAGTACGTATATGTTTGTCTATTTTTAAAGAAATTTTACTGTTTTCCATTTGCCGACACAAAATACAAACGAAAACAAAACTGCAAGTATTTGCGTGGCTGTATCGACATTCCTACGGTCGCATTGTGCATGCCCCTCTTAATCCAACTCAATATGTATCTGCCTTATCGAGCGTATGCAGGGACAGCGGTGGGCTGCCAATACGTTAACAAGGGGCTCCCTTAATTTCAGAGCTATTCGCGGTGTTTCGGGGAAAGGGAGAATTTATTTAATATACCCCATTTGTTGCGAAGCTGAAGGGACAGGTAATATCATACTCGAAGTAATGCGTCGAATTTTGCAAGTTATACATTTTTTGTCCACAGCCAAACTAGTGAATGCTGTTAATTACGCATCGAAATATTTGATTATTTTTTAAAACGGAAACTTTTTAAATATATCAAACATAAAACTCACCGAGGAGCGGCGCAGGCGAAAAAAATTCTCCATTTAAGGTAAAACCATAGAATGCTGTCATTTAAATCATCCCGAAATGTAAAAAGCTTGTAATTTTGGGCGACAACTTTTCGCTTTAATTTTTGAATGTTAAATATTTTGATATCTCAGTCACAAGGCTATTTGAGAAATATAGTCCAAAAAGTATTTTGTTGAGCAAATCCTCTTCGTTGTGTAAAATAGATCAAAACGACTGGCAAATGTAGAAATGGTTTATCGGATCAGATATTCAATAAGTTCGCAAGGTCACAAAGCCCTATGTTTAATAATACATTTAAATAATCTACAGAAATTGCAGCTGTGTTCTGATTTGATCTGTGGATATTATCCTTTCTTAGTGAAGAAGGGGCTCGGCTGTCTAAGTCAAATTTAACAAGGTGCTCGCGCGAGCCCCCTCCAGCCCACCCCTGTGTAGGGATCGTTCAAATGGAGCAAATTTGCAAATATCATAAAGCACATACCGTTCATAATACTATAATAATTCTATATAACTGTTTTTATAAGCTGATGTGACTCCGAATCGAACATATTATAGCCTCTGGACTCGTCAGACTGCGCTACGAATGCCCTAGGAATGACAATACCGCACTACTCGAGCCTCCCGGCATTTACTTCTACGTTGACGGACTCTATAAATCATTCCGATCAAGAGTACGTACCTACTATATACCCGTTTGACTTTACCAGGCCTTTGATTGGTTTGGCTGATCAATTGACGATATTACTTCCGCCGGCGATTGCAAATGGAAGAAATGTAAAGAAATAAATTAATTGGCGAAACTGTTCAAAATCACATTACCTCTCGTATTTACCCATCTATAGATCGACAAACTTATCTTTGCAGTCGGGGACGTCGCCACTGTAGATATTTTCAATACACATTCTGCTTTGTCCTTATAAAGAAATACGAGTTACCTAACCTAACCACAAATCTACAAACCGTAGAGAGAAAAGTTTTATTTAATAAACTCACTCCACTTTTAAATTCAAAGAAAGATTCTTTTATCAAAGAGAAATTCTTCTATAGAAGAGAAACATTAAAACAAAAATTAAGAAATAAAAACAATTGTATATTTATTATTAAGAAACATTATTATACTCTGTAAACTTATTTATTGATTAATAAAAAAATTAAATCAGTCATTGATATCATTGTTGTCTTTTTTCTTTTGGATGGAGCCATCTACAGGCTAATTAGGCACTACTCTCAAGACCTTTTTCATTGCTGCGAGTTTGCCGACCTCCGCCGGACTATCACATTTCCCTGAATTCAATAAAATTGTCATCCAAAATACGAGCATTTTCAATTTTGCAGAACCATTAGTCAATTCGTGTAAATCAATTGAATTAAAAACCAATGAAGATTACAGTAAAAAAAGATCATTTTGCATCAGGTCATCATCCTAAAATTTGATACATTTTCTCAATTACCAGGAGACCACTACTCCTCAGAGGTGGCAATGGCCTACAGCGAGGTATAACGACAATCTGTTATGAGATGTAAATTCGATTATTTCTCGGTTGGTTGCTGCTCGGTTGCGGTTTCAAGAAACTATTTAATGTGTTGGGTCGATCACCTCGCCCGAGAATCCAGAGATATTGTGTTGTTTGTTCAGTGATCCCGGCAGACATAGCGGCCTCGCTTGTTCAACAAACTGCTGTTAAATGAAGTTGTACTTAATTATTTCGCAGAAATTGTTAGCTCATCCGATGCAATCATTTTCCTCAATCCTTTGCGTATAAAATACCACCAGGATATTGTGACTAATTACGGGATAATGTAATATATCACGACGGCTATTTTTTAACACTTCTGATGAAATAAACGTGCCTCTGGGTATTTCAATATGTTCCAACACAAAACATAAAAAAATAACCTTCCAAAATACGATTATTCATTATTTTCTTCTATTTTGAAGACGTGTGCGATTTGTTTAACTGTTTGATTACGTATATATCATCACTTAATCATATTGTTAACAACAAACCTACTCACTATGTGTTCTCTATTTTCATAGTGTTTACAATATGGAAATCGTTATCTCGACAGAATGATGTGCGAATGACGTATGCTTTGCGTGAATTCAAACGCTAGTCTTATTATCATAATATTACACTGTAGCAATAGAGACCCAAGAACCATCACGTCACACAGATCGGTACAGGCTCGTTACATCTCGATGTTTATCTGTTTTTTGGAAATGCAAATCAAATGTCTTTGTGAAGAAAACGGTGGGATGAAGTCAGTTCGTGTGATGATGGCTTCACAATGTTCAATATACTTAAAACATGTTTAATGGACAACGCCATTCTAAGATATTTGAAACGGGTTTTATAAAAGTAATACTTAGGGCCAGTATTTCAGTATACTCAGGTATGTTATGAGTCGGACTGGGTTGTTAGGAAACGTACCTGATAGCAACTTGACGTACGTAAATATCTCTCAAGCCGAGCTTAAAAATCAATTTAAATACCGCCCCACAGTTGCGGGTAATAACACCAAAACTAACTTTAAAATTAAAACTTTTGATTTCATCGTCTGACTTTTCTGTTGTAAAAATAAACTTTCATATTTTGAAACAATGAAACCAACATAAAATACTGTAAAATTAGTACGAGTTGAAATCTTATTATTTCGTCGTTGAAATCAGAAGACAAGCTGACTGTCGTGGATTTCCCAACAACCGAGCAATTGAATTGAAATCATTGTCTCAATGTCTCAATTTCTGAAACTTTACTTCAATTAGAATCTATCACAACTTCTTAGTTATTGATCGTGAAATGGAAATGATGGGATTTTCATGATTGCCTCGAAAAGATCACGCCTTTCGACCAATCGGTAAATAATGTCATTTGCTTAAAAGTGTTTATTTAACTTTGGAGGTAGGTACATATTATACGAGTGTGACATGTGTTTATTTCAATTGAACAGTTGTACAAATTGAATTTTAAAAGTATACAGTTTTATTATAATGAACGGTTATCATTTTATCATTCATGTTGTTTCTAACCACAAATCATTTACTCGTGGGAAGCTTTCCATGAGAAATTAGGCACCTACGATTACAGGCTATCGTAAACGGTTAAATTTTACGGAAATACATCGATAAGTAGTATTGTATATTTACATATACCTACATGATATCTAAATCCTTAATATTCTAAATGCTGATACTAATAAACGCAATATCGTCTAATGTAGCTGAAAGACGAGCTGCTGAAATTTGCTGGGACATTTTCCGACCAGACTGAAGTCGTAAATGACAATTATTAAAGATACTCAGTATCGAAATATCCCCTTTATGAGTTCAGTGACTAGATTTAGAATAATTAGAGCATTCTTCCGTCGTCTCTCAGAGCATATGATTTACACATAACTCACTTTACTATCCGGCAGTGATTTGGATTTCTATTCTTGCATAACATATTTTACATTTTAATTTCATATTTCACCGGTCAGTGACTGAGTTGGCATCGCGTTTGGGTTCCACCCATGCGTCGTGAGTTCAATTCCTCGGCTAGTAAAGTCCTCTATCACGACACAAGCAACATCTTCCGCTTACTGCGATGGTAATAGGACATTTTCAAATATTGTCAGATTATTCGTAACCTGGAAATATGTGTCTTTCTTTAAAACGCGGTTCTCAACTAATTTTCTAAAGCAATAGCTAAAAAAATATTAAAATCCTAAAATTTCACTGGAAATCACTGAAAATGATTGGTGCTTCCAAGAAAGAATGATAAGAATTAAATCATTAATTTCAAAAATTATTTTACATTTTAAAAATATGGAACGAAGCGTATAGTCTTAGTTTTTGAAGAAAATGAATATTTCATAGCTTTTTATAATATGGTGAAAATGACGTTGCGATCTTAAAATAGTTGCATTAAACCAAGAAAAATTTTCAGATAATTTTTGTCAAAATTTCAACCTTTGCTTGAAATATTTTTTTTCCTTTCAGATATCTTGCCTGACTATGTGCAATATTGTTACAGCGTTGAAATACACGAATGTAGTTCAGTCTTTGTCACGATTGTGATTGCGATTTTTTTTAAATATATGTAGGTTGTTATTGTTAGCTATTGGCGACTTGTCCTTGTTATGGCCTAGTTGATAAATAAATAATTTCGTTATTTAGTACTGTCAGTATTTCCCGCAAAGTAACACTAGCATCATAATATTTAAACTGTGTCGAGTAATAGGAAACTGTGCAGTGACATATTGACAAAATGGCCAAACAATTTTGTTTTTTCATTCTAAACAGAACAATAATAACTGAAAAATGATGTCTGTTATCCATGTTGTGATTGAGTAATGTACCTATTATAAATTGTATTATTTTAAAAATAAGTACACTCGTTATGTAATGTCACAAAATTGCGCTGCGTGTAGGTACTTGTTTAATTATTTTTTTATTATTAGAAAATACTATCAAATACTTAATACGCGTTTTAAAACGAGAAAAAAGCTCTTGCCGAGACCGGGATTTGAACTATGGATGTAACAAGGCGACAACAAGGCGACAGCTCTAAAGCACTGAGCTACTTAGTCTACCTTTAGATCGATCATGAATAGCTAATATTTATATGTTGGTACTAAGTACTCATTAAAAAAAAACTAACAAGTAATTTAAAAAAATATATATATATTGTCATAACATCCATGATATGTCTCTGTAAGTTTATTCCTTTTGAACAGTCCGGGTCTTACTGAAGAAACATGAATTTATTTTTCTGTAAATTTAGAATGTTTATTTTTATTGTATAATTATGGTAGATACATATTCTTAACAGTTTAACTTTTATCAGTGTTCTTCGCATGATTTGGTTAAAATGTTTACCTACTTTATGTTGAAGTAAAAATGGAGTAAAGAAATAATAACTTGACAAAAACTAAAATTAATAACAAAAAACCGTCATGGCGTCAGTTTTACAAAACAGCAAATAAAGTTTCTTTGAAACACATCCGAGATCAATATTTAAATAAACTTCGTAGTAAACATTATTAAATATTATGATGTTTTGAATGTACGACAAAATAACGAAAATATTTACTCTGGGGTGACAAAACTATAAAGGTACCGCTACCTACGTTTACGAATAATACGTTTCATAGTTATTATTCAACGTAGACGTAACGTATTAAAATTCGTGAAGCAAAATGTTCTGTTTGTGGCGTATACTGATATATGTACTTACATAATTTATATAATTTCATTCAATGGAACTTGCGCACGAAAACATTTACTCGAGTTAAACGCTCTATTTCGTTATGATACTAGAATGTTTTGATTTATGGTATATAAAATAATGTTATCTGTCTAGCTATTGGTACACATTGCATGTACGTATATATCTTATATGACCGGTTCACACCCAAAGGCTGTGCCGTGAGGCTCGCCTGTGATCTACGCACCGATATTATGGTAAAACTAGTTGCAATGTTTCTACAAATATTCATTCGAAGTTCGGTATTCTTTTTAATGACTCACATCAATATAAGTATTGTTATATCTCTTAGCAACAGATCCTTAGAAACTTTACCCGTTCGTTCGTGGGAGAAAAGTACCTACCTATAACTAAACACATATAATCAACTCTTTTGTTTCTAAAAATGAATCTTAACTGTACAGCTGAAAATCTGTTCGATAAATCTCGCAATTTTCTAACTTTGTCTGCGTGCCTCGAATTTAGTGAGATTTAGAGCTTTAACAAGCTCATTTACGTCTCCAAAGGTTAGTCAAGCAGCCATATTTTTTAATTATCTTCTCCATGAGAAAAAAAAATATTTTCCAAACAACTGCAAAATGGTCAATCCGGGTAGTAACTACTAAACCAATATTGTGTTACATTTATAGTGCAATAATACTTCTCGGAGTGTTTTTATCACACAGTCTGAATCAGTCTTTACAGTGACCATAGACACCGAGAGGTTTACGAACCGGTTTGGAGCATATAGGTCGAACCTGGTCGGGTGGAGAGAAAAGTTCTAGCACCGAGCGAAATCTGCGTTGGCCACCACTTATACTTAACACGATAATTAATGAATAAAATGACTACGCAGTTGCACCGGCTACCATAATTCTTGTCAATAAGTCAATGCAATCCACTCTCCAACTCATCACCTCAAAGCAAATTAAAATTTATAATTTATCAATTTTTAATTATAAATTATTTTTATTGAGATTTAAAAACCTCATTGTAATATTAATAATTAATCGTTAAATCCTCCAACAATTAGCTCAACCTCACATATTCATAATCAAATAATAAATCTACGTTTTTAAATCACAAGTGCATTTTTCCTTATTAAAACTTAACTTAATTACTATAATAAATAAATATAATGGTAATAATTTTTAAAAAATTTGCACTTTTTTATTATTTTTATAGACTGGACTGGTTTCAACCTATTACGGTCATCTTCGGACTGGTACATGTTTGAATTTGTTTTAGGGGTAGATCATAGATGATTTAATGTACATTTTGTTGGCCCCCTTTTATCCACCCCTGCCTTATTTGTTATCCACCGCTGATACAAAAATGTATAAAAACCATAGCTTTAGTCAAACGTGTCTGAAGATGGATGTAATAGGCAGAAATCAGTCCCGTCTGAAAAATAAATAAAAAGTAGAATGCTGTCTATCGAGGATCTGATGGGGTTCAGCTGTATCAAAATACATAAAACCAATAAATACAACTTAGAAATGCACCATAAAGACGTTCCAAATATTCAAAAAAATCTTTGTGAAAAATGTACTAGTTAATCATCTTAAAAATTACAAAATGGACATGACTCCTCATGATCATAATACCAGAACAAAGCAACTAGACAAGCTAAATATACCTCAGTGCAATACTACCTTTGGACGAAGAAGCTTTGAATTTTTAGCTGTAAAATTATATAACAAACTCCCACTGATATCAATATTATCAAAAAAAGTAATTCAATCAATAATTGTATTAAGTCCAGCAAAACTTGGTTTAAGGAATTAGAAGAAGAACTGACTACTGTTTTCAAAACAACGTCATAGAAATTACTGGAAAGACCCTACCCAAACCTCGAAGTTGAAATATAGAAGTCGCTGAAGCCCCTTCATTGAAAACCTGGTCCGCCTCAGCACAGGATCTTCTATTGAGGAGGACTATTGAAAATAAACTAATATATATATGTATTTTTTATATTTATACCTCACCTTTAAATGTTCAAAACTATATAGAAACTAATAAAAAAGTTGAATATTGTTTTTATTTTATTCATTATGATGTAATTCCACCAAGAACTAACAGTTTCAAAATTAGAAATTTTAAAATTTTTATCTGAAAACAGATTCAGGGGTAATCTTACCACTTAAAAAACTCCCATAACTACGTACTTTAAACAATCAAACTTACAGTAAAATTTCATTATTCAAATTAGCAGAAACACCCCATCTATAGATAAATGTAAGTTTTCAGATATATGTAGGTAAATAATTCTAATATGGGAATAACAGTGAGTATGTATATAAACAGGAACACACGTTAAAAAAATTTGCTAGAGACAAAAAAATGTATAAAAATCCAGATATAAAATACATGTGAACATATACAAATTAGAAAAAAAAATACTATAAACAAAACATGTTAAACCAAACACTGTTGTGAAAGATGTATGAACACAATCAAATTAAAAAAAAAAAAACAAGAGAAAGAAATAATATTGAAAACAGTTAATATATTATTACAATGAGCGTGAATAACAGAGTTTATGAGGTACAGTGTGAAATATAAAGTTTATGATCAGATCATCACAAGGACTCCAATGAATCGAAGCAATGAAAAACACAAAGGAAAGATAGTACAGATTTACCAAAACCAAATACCTCTAAGTTCCCAATAACTTTCCGAAAGGGCGTGATCGTAGACCTTTCTTTGTTACGAGATGCAGGACAATTTTTAATGGGTGTGGCCTTTCAGAAGAATTCTGGTTTTATTGAATGACCTTGCTCTCGATATTGAACTTTTCCTTGTAAACATTACGAACTATTAAACTCTATTACGTTAAGCATCATTTTTGTATATTTGAAATTCTAATTCGCTTATGTTTAGTTGAAATCAAACAATGTTTTATTACATAGTAGATTTCAAAACGCTTCTTTCGAAACGTTCAACCTCATTAAACAATTGAAAAAATAACACATCATTTCTTGTGCTAATTGTTAATAGTTGCATGGATATTTCTAAGCTCAAAAGCTCGTGATGAATATCGTGCGCTGAAAATAGTAAATATTCCCGATCTCGACATTCCAGGGAAAACATGCTATAAAACAAAGGGCACAACACCATTCGAGGGTTATTTCTTCTTCATGCACATATATTTTCTGCTTTATAGTTTACCTAATATACCCACAAAATATTAATAATTGTCAAATGAATATCTGTTGGAACATGCAGCAGAAAAATGAATCACTGTAGGACACTGTAGGTGAAGGATGTATATCGATCGATGGACCTCTGTCCTATAAATTCCAGAAAAAATAACGAATCTTTAAAGAGAGCACTTAGCAAAATGATATTTTTTCTTAAGACGTTGTTTGAGGAAAATGGTAAAAAGAGGTATTTGATTTCAAAAGGTTTTTTGAAGATTTCTGCAGCACGTGCTAATTTAATTTGATGATCGGATGATTTTCGGTTGAACTCGGTGAAAGCTCGGTCACAAGACGTCCGTGAACAGAGAAAGCTCAAATTATTTTCAGATTATCTGCAATTTACTGCGGCTGATTGAGTATGATTTCAAAGGTGAACATAATTAGTAGTGATTGCAAGAAGAATTAATTTTTTGTATTTCCGTTAAAATATTGATGAAAATGCGTTAAAAACTATTCAGAAACCGTTCTTTCGTGTTCTTAAACAAATATTTAATCATTGTAGAAAATAATTTTAACATAACCCAAATTTCGTCTATCGATATACGTTATAATAACGCCAAGACCTGGATAAACCTCACCCAAGTCACCAAACGTAGCTGAAACCTAATTATTTTAAAAAACAATTTAATATACAACGTTAGATTGATATTTGCTATTTGCTAATGTGTACTATTTTCATGCAACAAGATACGCATTGAAATAATAAATTAAACAAATATTTTGTGACACCAAAATTTATTTTTGAACTGTCGACCGGTTTCAGAATAACCCTTTACACTTAAAAGAAATGTTGAACGGTTTGACTTTGTCCTGACTAAGTAAGAGTTCTTTCGAAACCGTATAACGGTATATATCATATTAGCGGGCTAACTCTACCTACTTATTTACGATTATTATGGCACGGACATGAGCCTAGTGACTAGTACGGTAATCGCTAGAACCCAAAATGCATGTAACGTGTACAAAAAAGACAATGAATGAAGAAAACTGTATATTATATTAATAATATATTATATTAAAAAATACGTGTATCGGTATATCTACGACTTAACGGTCAGCACCCAAAAGCACACACTTTGCAGATTGCTAACTCAAGAAATACTAGGACTGATTTGTCTGTAAATTCTATTCGGGTAATCAGGAAAATGTTTAAGGTTTCAAAAGGCAATAATTCTTATACTGTAATCTTTTAAATTCTACATGAAATACTTACTGGAATACTAGATTAACAGTTAAAAATTGCTTTCACTGGTTTTCAAACTGCACCTATTTTCAAATATTTTGGAATGTATTTTATAGAATTTAAAGATTTTAGTTTGAGGATTTTTGTCTTTTGAAACCTTAAACATTTTTCTAAATACCTGTATAGAAATTATATAAAAATCATTTGCGTTATTGCTTGAGTTAGCAACTTGCATAGCGATGTTTAGGGCCATTTTTTAGTGCTGTCCCTAAACCATTTTATTGAAAAGTATCCTATTTAGCACGGAAAGTTAAGTGACTGCGACATTCTTACAGACCTCGTGGAAAAACTAGTCGCCACTTTCCATACTAAACATAGACAGAACAACATTGGATCATTGATCTGTCACCGGACCGGTTGCCATTGCTTCACGCAGTTGTTTGGTCGCGATAAGCGATTGTTTAATGTCATATTTTGTTTAATTAGTGAGACTTTTGCAATCATTAGCATAACCCAATTGATAAAGGTCATTAACGCTTTGTGTGTTGACTCAATTCAAATATAAAACTGGTTTGTGAGTTATTTTTGAACAGTCATTCATCCTGTTGTTTACGCGTTGCAAATATTTGGCTGATATCAACAATCATATTTATTTATCTGATTATTTCTCAATCAAGTTGAAGCTGTTGTTATTTCGCTTTGTTTATAGACATGTTTATGTGGTACTCAATAATGAATAATGTCATCAGTACCGAATTGTATGAATACCAGAGAAATTAAGATACGTCGTAGAAAGCGTTACGATAAAGCGACATTTTACAATTTTTTTTCAAGACGGTAGAGCGATAAAACAATTGATTTTGTAGATAAAATAAGAGAGGAGACATTTATTTGGTTATATACAGTTCCGTGTAATTTAATTTCTTCGTAAGAAAGTTAGAAATTTATTGTTTGTTGTGTTCAAGCATGATTAAAAAAAAAGATTTTTATTGAATAATCACAATCACGCTTTATATGGGATAATGAAATGCGGTTTGCTCTGGTTTATCTACTCGGTTATCGAGAGATTTAGCACTCGATTAGACGATGTTAAAATAGTACAGGGCAATAGGTCAATAAGAACAGCTGGTCTACGTCTACAGACAGTTACTTAGATACTTAAAGAATAATGTGGTCTTTTTGTAGTCGCTAGTTGCTACACGGTATACAAATTTCCATAAGGCTAATATGTCTGCCGAATAAGAAACCAAGTGCCGGTTACAAACCAGGTGTTAAACATTTTGTTAGATATTTTATAGGTAGGTAGATTCATTGTGTCATGTTTCAATGAATTGCTCTGTATTCGAGTTTATTTTGTACTTGCGATCTGTTATGTGCACACAATACGTTGGGCGTGAAAAATATTATGATTGACGATTTTTTGTTTTCTATTCCGAATGGTGTGCCACGTATATATGAAGTGGTCTCTATAACCGTCCCCAGGAAGTTTGGTCCTCTGCCAGATGAATTCGCCGAAGCTTCCAGACACTCCGCCAAGCTGCTGATGTCGCGTGGTACAACACACAAACCGAATACACTTCCTTTTGATTGTGTTCAGGACGTGCCGCCCCTGCCAGGACTCTAAATAATCTATCTGTTTGTTGAAAGCGCTTAATTAAAGTCAAAATCAAATAAGTCTGCTAGACAAATTGTTGTTTGTGGAGGAAATGATTTCAAATTAAATCTACAAACCTTGGTTTCTCCGTATAAGGTGACGTCTTTACTTTATTTGTGGCTTCAGACTTCCTAGGGTGGTATATATTCTCAGTATTGTCCTGGTGAAAGACCGTGATACATAATCGAAACATTTTTTAAAACGGCATTTTCCAAATTAGAACAGATGTGAGAAGCCATGCATTTCCCAACTTTAACACTTCCCTTAGCAGCACAACATATCTCAAATCGGGAATTTCGCAGTCCACTGGCTCCGGACAGGTTTTACTTCTTCAGTAAACGCAATTTCACTTTGTGGCATCATTTTACATAAAAATAATAAAAAAATTGTAAACTACTATTTTATTTAAAAAAAAACATAATTTTTGTCTATGTTTATAATTTGTCTATGCTCATTTGTAATTTTTTTCAGCATACATAGTATTCCGATGAAGGAACCATTGGTTTCTAAACGTGTAAATATTTATTTATTAAAATAGCGGTTTAAACAAAACATTTTTTCATTATTTAATAGTTCTCTCGAAAATAAGTCGCCTTTAAGCCTCTAATCATTAGATGTAGTAATTGAACAATATATTCGATCAACTTTAAACAATTCTTCTGAAACCTTGGCTTACTTGAATCTGAATTCTTTCGTTATTCTCGAACTAGATACGGATAACATAAAAAGTACAAGATGTGTTTCGCTAACCACCTGTTACCTGTTGCTAGTAACTGTACCACACCCGATGCTGGGCAGCAGATGTGCCTATATATACAACTGTTTTTAAGGTCTTTAAACTGTTCACCGGTTATTGTGAATCAATCATCTTGCAACATTCCTTTAAAATTTACAAAACATTGAAACTGTTTAGGTCTTCCTTAATCAGGATATAGCCAGCAGTGGCGTGTAGTGACTTATTTTAATTGATGGGAACCACTAACTCGGTATCAGTACGCCACAGCTTATATCAGTACCCACCCACATTAGTATCTACTGGTTTTAATCTGCAAATAAAGTACGAGTAATAAGCGTTGAATTACCTCTTGTCTCTTGGATCATGAAAAATGCAATGCCGATCAGGTCGAGCTCACCGTTATTAAGGCGATTTGAAACCGAGCTCTAGAAACTTTCCGGCAGAGCAGATGCCGCTGATGTCAAGATTTTACAATAAACCACTTTTAGCATGTTATGCGTTTAAATATTGAGATGAATTGTTTGTTGGCGGGTGTACATACGGAGTAAGAAATGGAATAAATTGTTATTATTATTATTTTAAAGCTGAAATCCCCGAAGAAACTTATAAAAATACAATATTTTATTCTAACACAAACACATATAATTTGGGAACACTTTAATGCGTGTATTTAATTAAAGTTTAATTAATATTTCCGAGAACTTCAACTAAATAACCCGAAACGAACGAACAATTCGTCCAATGAACATAATATCCTTCATGCGATGGTTCAAAATAAACGAATTCACTTTTATGAAAGTGAAATATGTCCGCGATGAAAGTGAAACAGTTGTTTTGTATGCCTTGGGTGTGGGGCATCGAATTCTTTATCACGACTAACCGGTCGCAATACGGGCTCAATGCCCGGCTCCTAGCTCCCAGCTCCCAGCGACCCGATACTGCCATTACTTCTATTAGATTCAATGAGATTACAATGAGAGTTGAATACCTACAATTAATAGTACAATTTTAAAGTAGGCACCCTATAAATTCTAAGATTTATCACACACATCTACGGACCTTTTCAATAAGATACATAATTGTTCTTAAAGGGGAATATGTCGGTAAGACGGTTCCCGATGTATCGTACTCGAATCGGCCGACTGTGAAAGCTAGTCGAACGTCCTACCCACTGGACTATCTCACCTGATGGTATATATGTATGTTCAGAACAATGCACAAAATATGCACAGTGGTTTATCTGAATTTTCTAGGTCAATGCAGATATCTTCAGGTTGTATAATCATTTCTATGACGCCGGAGTATTTGAATATCAATTTAACTATTAAGATGCTATATTAATTGCTGTATATTTCGTAATGGTTCAGTAAACAGTTTTTTTTTACAAAAGTGTTGAAAATCCAACGGAGACGTGTTGAAATACAAAGTGAACCATTAAATTTGTAAAACAGTTGACTTAAGGCGATGCAATGGGAAGTAATGCAAAATCGTGTGTTTTAGGTTTGAGAATTTGATGGCCTATAAATATCATAGATCATTTAATTAAGTACTGCAGTAGAACACACCTTGTTATAATCGTCCAATTTTTTGTGTGTCTTTTTATCAGCCTAGAAAAAATAAAGTATCAGACCTAAAAAAAATGTTTAAAGTGCAAAATCTCCTACTTACGAACCGTTTTTCCGATATTGTCGTATTGTTCATTGTGGCAAATCAAGTTTTTTAGAATACGACCGTAAAACATTTTAATATTGATGCTTAAAATTTATTAAAATAAAACACGCGTTTTGGTGAAGTTTTTTTGCGGGAATTTCGACCTTGTCACCACCTGCATAAGGAGCGCGTGATTTCGTTGGAATTTTATCCGGTGCATCGCCTTATGGCCTTAATAGATTGATTCGAGAGAAGTCTTTGGGTTTAAATCCTGGGTGTAAGTTTTATTTTTTCCGAGAAGCGCGATTTTCAAAGTCTTATATTACGTATTACTTTGTTATCTTTAGCTCGGAACCAAAATATCAAAAGTTTTATCAGTTTAATTCTCGCGTGGTGAAAATTGTCGTTGGAACTCTTAGAAGGCTTTTTTGCAGTTTAACTGTATAGAACAGAAGAATTTTGAATTTGAAAAGTTATAAACCAATCTAAATACTTCTGTTGTGAAAAATCGCGAAAATCTGTTCCTATATCTACATGAGATCCATTTTCATGCACGGATGACATTGTGATCATTAAGTTTTATTTTAAAAATTGATAAATCGTATTAGAATTTTATGTAATGAAAATAAAACAAAAACTTTGTTTGTAACCACGAGAATTTTATTTAATTTTATTACGACCGACCGGTTTCGCTTAACATAAGCATCTTCAGGGTACAAAAATTAAACTGAACAGCGAAACCGGTCGGTCGTAATAAAATTAAATAAAATTTTCGTGGTTATAAACAAAGTTATCGTTTTATTTTCATTAAATATGTCTAACCACAAAGTGACTGCTTTCTATAAAAAAAAAAATATATATATATGTATATATAATATAATAAAAATAAATAATAAATTTATGTAATTACAATAAAAATAAAATTTCCAGAAAACAATATACTTTTCATGGATGAATAAAAAAATACCGCTCGCTGTCTGATGTAATTCCCACCATTAAAATCGGGTAATAAATACTTTATTGGTTTCTTTCTTATAATGATTATATCTTTATTTGTTTGGTTTCCATTTGAATCAGTATTCTTCTGCCTGTATGGGCGCTTCTGTAAACACAGCAATCTTCTTAACGGTCGAGTAAATTTTGGTAAAGCGTTCGCCAGGCTGTGATTAATTGTGTGAAATTTACGACTGAACCTCAAAAATATATATCTCCTCAAATACCCACTGCTCTGGAAAACGTAAACAAAAATAATATAAACGATTTAATATTTAAAAAAATAAATAAAAATAAATATAGACATCTCCATCATTTTTCAATATGTTACCACACAAGAATACCAACTTCGTGGGACTACGGCAGTGAGGCTAAAGGAAATGGTGTTGGATCTATTTACATTGAGGTGGCTTACTTACTTGTAGAAATTTATGACAAGTTTTAGTAATCTCAACATAATATTCTTAGGTTGGGCTACCTGTACAAATGCATAATCTGGCAAGCGAAAATAGTTTTTATCGTAACGTTGCTGTATTCTTATTTTCGAGTGTCGACTTGACATGCTTAAACTGTTTGCTCTAGGGCGGGCCCTGCGGCAGACAGGTGTTGCTTGTCCACTTTTTCCTTCTGGGAACTTTCTTCAGTCCGAACAGAGATGAACATACTCAATAACAGACTATCAATTCACGTACAGTGATAGAAATGATGAAACTGTTCGTATTGCTGTCCATGCGGCAGATTGAACTTTTTTGTGCAAAACCTTCACGTATTAAAACTGGGGAGTTTTTTTTGTCGTGAACACTTATTTATTTATATTTGTTTGATACTTTCACTTTATTGTTCCAAACAAATATATCTAGAAGATAGATCACGTCATAGAGAGTGCGGTTAAAATGCCGAAGGTCATGGATCATTCATCATTGACCGTTGTATTTATTAATAAAGCCTTTCATCGATTCATAAGAATAATAAATCAGTGATGATCATGTTTGCGTACTTTAAACATAGATAGGAGTTATTTGCAAAACCAGTCTGGTGCGATACCACCGTTTGGAAACGAAAAGTTAGGTGAAATGGCTTAGAGTTGCAGCTGCTCCCAGCCGTCTGGAGTCGGTGAGACTATGGCATCCCCAAGTGGGGTATGCTGTGAGGCTGAAGGTATTGAGGAGGGGAAGGAGATGGGGAAGATGAAGGTGGGTAAGTACCTGGCTATTCAGATCTAGTCACCAAACACGCCTAAAGCTATTTCAAGCAACGTTTCGATTCTGAATGGTGGTCTTTCACCAGAGCGATACCTACTGAAAGTATCTGCCATTCTGATCAGATCGTGAGCAGTGAGCAGATCTGAATAGCCAATTATTCCCCTTTCCTTTTCTGTGACTGCCGACAGCCTTACAATATCCTACTAATGAAAATGACATAATTCCACTAGCTTCAGCCAGTCAGACCTCTTCTGCGATATCACATAGATAAATAAAATAATACTAAATTAAAACCTTTTTTTAAATACTGTCCGATAAAAAAACTAATACGAAAATTATGTTATTGGAATAAAGTACACTGACAAAAATATGAGATTTCATTTCAGACACTCTTAAGCTTTCATTCATTCCTCAGAGCTATTCCAAAAATATATTCTGCACTTCAAAACCACCATAAAAAGGTAATTTTATAAACGGCGATCACAGAGACAGAGGATAACGCAGACTTCGCTCTTGATCTAAATAACTTGAAGGACGTTCCGTACTGAGATGATTCTTTTTTATCCTCTACCACAAGCCCTTCATTCTTCAATATTACGTCGTTATATCCACCGTAACTGAAGGTGCGTTATGACTTTATTAAAGTAACGTTAAATGAGACGAAACTTCACTCCGATAAAATCTAACCGAAATATTTTAGTTACTCGAATAACAGACTCGCGAGAAAATAATTTCATAGAGGATGGGTATACTCAATTTAGGTATTTGGATTTACATCATAGATTTTATGTTTGTGCATTGAACGTTTCCGTGCTTTAGCAAGGTTAATTTTGTTTTCTTCATTAAGTAAGTAATTATCTTTTTGTTTGGAATTTTTTCACATAGTTTAATTGGTACTCATTCGGTGACCTTTGCTAATTCGTCAAGTCATCAAAGTGCTTGGTTTTTCGTCGAAATACATGACTGTTTTTATTCCTAGTGTAAATTTTATTGCAAGAACACTTACTTACGGTACTATGACCCTGGGTACAAAAATAATAAACGTTGTGTCAGGATCACATCGAGTGCAAAAGTTTAAATGTCACAGAGACCTCCCAATATAATGCATAATATAATTTGTGGTGCATTTTGTATTTTTTTAAACAATTTATCTTCTAGTGCTTGCTAGAGAATTGCAATTCAACACACCTACATGATTTAAAATACTATGTTTAAGTTCAATAAAATTACACTTTTTATTATATTTCTGTGAAGAAATTTTGCCAGTTTGCCAATGATTACTTCATTTTAAATTTGTCAAAACATCTCCGGTGGAAAAATCTTTTGTTTTATTTATTTCCTTCGTAAAATAAATTCACCAACTCAATTGAGATATTACCCATTTGTCTGTGTAAATATTGAAACTTATCACGTGGCCCATAAAAATATACATACACGTACCATTCACAAAATACATTACTGTCTGTCTACACGAATTGATATATTTTAGGATTAACCTACATACCCTTGGTAAAATTTAGCAAGGCACTTCGTATTCTGCTTTAAATACTAGCAAACATTTTTTGTAAATGTATTGTCCGAATAGTGAAGTGTATTTATCGACGGAGACCACAGTTCGGTGCAAAACAAGCATTTTGTCGTGTCCGCCGTCGTCGGGTAATTAAACGATTTTTTTAAAGAGTAAAATGCGGTTTAGAAAACGTGTTGCGGTTTGCACGAATGCCAAACATTATTTGCAGCTTCATGTCATCATGGCCGATGATTTTTGTTCAACTACATTTATTATAAGAATGAGAATGGTACATTAAAAATCACCGTTAATTGTTGACGGTTTTATTATTTGAACTAATTTGATGTTAATATAGATTGATGAATGTTGTAGAAAACGTCTGAATTCATCAACTGTAATGGTCTGGATGCGATGCAGAAATATAATATGTTATGCAAGACACGGTGTTCCAGATACTAATGACATTCGTTTCGTCACAAGATGTGTGAAGTTTTGGGATAGCACACTTCTGGAGATTGTTATACTGCAGCGTTTGATAAATCTACAGGCCCGTCAAAACAAATATTGCTTTGCATTCATTTAAAAATGATGTAGTATATCTTTTTTTAAGATTTGGCCTTTGATTTTCAGTAAATTAATTAATTTAATTAATATTATTATTCGTGACAAATTCATCAAAATAATAATAATTTTATCTATCTTGTGATCTGTTTCAAAAATCTCCTAGTCAACTTTCTCTCAAGGTAAGCACTTGCAGACGGACTTGAAAAGTTATTGTAATAAGGTCTTTAAGTGCCGTTTATTTGAAAATTTATTCGTAAAATAACTTGAAATCAGTCTACGTGCTTTTTCATTCGAAGAATTTGCGAGTTTAAGTCGTATATTTACTCAAGCGTTGGATCTGATAGACTCTTAAATAACCTCTGCCTTTCAGACCTTGAGATTCAAGACGACAAGACGTCCTCTATGAGATGACACATCAGCACATTTGACGTCATAGAGGATGTTACAGCACCCCTTCCCTGTGCTAGTGTGGCCAAGGAGAGTTTGATGTGAACGTGCCATTTGGAGCACGCGAGAAGCAAAAACTGGATCAACAATTAGGATTTATTTATGATACCGTTTAAACATATTAAATCGAAAGTATGACGCCAATGTACGCATCGTGTCTAGTATATCAAAAACAAGTACTTAAGATCAAAGTTATATGAAAATCACACCGATGAATGTGGCGCAAGGAGCGAATGGATTATTCTTAACTTAATTCAACTCTAATATTATATAACACAGGACGTTTCTTCCCTTTGATGTCTTATATGCTATTAATTTTCTTCGTGGATAAAATTATGGCCAGCAATGTCACAAAATAACTACAAATGCTTAATCGTCTACATATCAAATTAAGTGTGTACATTGAAACGACAGACGTGCATTGTTTTTGTCATGCGAGTGTTCAAAACGAAGAATCCGAGGTCGTTAAAATATCACAAAAAATACAAGTTATTCGGAATGGTTTAAAATATTTAGAGATTTGTGTAATTTATTAAGATTAAGTCATTGCTATGAAACACAATATCAACGCGATAACCCCGATTCATCTGAATTATTTTAATACCGGGAAATAGTGCAACAATAAAGGGTGTTTATCGTTATTTTAAATGCATCAGGACACGGACATATTCTGACCTAGTATTGGAAAACAAGTCAACATTTTATATAATTATACCATGACCATTGATAAAAATACACCGTGTTAACGTTCAGGAACATCTCAAAAACTTGTTTCACAATTTATAGGAAAACGCGAAATTAATATTTTTTGTGACGTGCATAAAACATCATTTACTCGTAAGTAGTATTTTATGTAGTTATAAAATGCCAATAATATTAGGTACTTAATTGACGCTAGTTAATAATTAAATGCGGTGGTAGGTAAAACATCCAGCGATCACTTCTATTGCTTCATTAAAGTTTTTCCTGACGGAGCGAACAACGGCCATATTATAGCTTTTCGCAAACAGAACGACAGCTGTAAAAGAAAATCATTTCCCCGTTGAACGATGCTCTCACTAATAGCCCCATCTTGAACTGTAAAAGAAAACTTAGTGCGCTATATTTCCCTGCGAAAGTTTCGCATTTCTTTTGAGTGCAACCCAATTTAATTTGACATAACTTCGGAATAGGCCTCGGGCCAAATTGTTTGTATAGCCTCTCCTAGAAACACGCGCGGAAGATAATTATTTGCCGTTTTGCGTACTTCGAGCGCCCCATTTTAGACTTTTCAGTCCCCGACTTCAGTGGAACATTGTCAACAGATAACATTGTAATTACACAGCACGCGTTTGGTCCTTCTCGTCACATTATTACCTAAGTGTACAGATTATGTGACCTAATTATGAATCTGGTGATACATCTATTGTGATGCAGAAACATGTAAAGCAAGTAGCGTGTTGCATTGCCAAGTGTTAGATTTTAGGTAATTTCAAGCCATGCTCATAATCTTAATCCTATCTTAATGATAATAATGTCTTTATTTCAGCAGAACAAAGCGGTGAATGCAATACTCTGTCTGCCATATAAAAAAGAATACATTTAAAAAATAATAAAAAAAATACTAGATGTAGAAATAGAATATTAAAAAAAAATAAATAAAAATAAAAATTAAATTAAATTAAAAATAACATATTTAGCACTTATGCTACAGTGGCTTCCCGGCTATTCTGTGGCGCATCAAAGCAGCGAACCCACCCTTCCCTCTGCGAACATCTGCGAGGCGCTGCATCTTTAAGGGAGGCCGAGCAGCGCCCTGTAAGCGTGGTTATATTGCACTCGGAGTGTGTACATGACGCCTTGTGTATATCTTGTCCATAGTTCGCTAGTGTAAAAGCTCATGCAGTATTTCTGGAATAGTTGCTTTTTTAATGATAATGTCATCAAAGGTTTGAATAATCCGTTCGTGTTATAATGGATCCAACGTAAACCGATACACCAGTTACCTCCACAACTATGTACTACAAGTCACACCAAAAAGGATAATGAAATGATACGTTTCTTACACCAGTTATTTTATTCTTGTTCTTCTTGTATTTTTTATTTATTTAATAAAGCGTGACGCAAGTACGGCTCCATCAGTTTCTTCATAATAACGTACGTGTTGGAGTAATAAACTTTGGTTAGCTGAAAGAATGTGTTTTGCTTAATTTAATTTGCCTATCAAAATCATAGCTGTTTATCTTTGTATTGTTATTACCTTGGCTCTAACTCCATTGACCACGTAGTACTCAAACATTTGAACTACAATTTATCCTTCATTTATCATTCAGGGGGTTTTAAAAATAACCATATTATGTAACTAAGACATCATATTACAACAACATAAAAATAGATTTCAATTCTTTAGAAGAAATCGCTAATTAACCCCATTGAATAGACGTGCGTTATTCGATCTACAAATCTATCTTTGTTTATTTTGAGTCAAACAATGCGCCTAACAAAAGAAGGACTGCGCTAAGCCCACCTCTCAGTTGTATTTCCTTTTGAACTTGGCATTGAGTTTTTTTCACTTCATTGTTTGCACAGATTTATTACTGTCTGATCTCGAATAATAATTGGCCGGCCGCTTTTATGAGACTCGATGTACATTGCGATTAGTCCTTTATCGTGTTACGGTAGCCGTTACCTTTTAGAAGCTTGGTTTATATTATATTAGTTCCAAATGATATAAACATATTCTTGAAGGTCTTATCAACACCATACCGACCTACATAAGTTATTAAAGGTGGCATTCTTTTGGAGCGGAAAAAAGTATTTTTTTAGAAATTCAGCGGCTGCACCGGATGTTTCATATTTCCCAATCAATGTTAAAACCAATATTTTATGCTTTATTCTTGTATAACCTTAACCCAATATAATATCATGAGAGGAACCAGAAAACCCTTCAAACAGCCGTAACACAAATAAATATATTTGCTAAAGTTTACAACTGTCTCGGCTGATACCCTGCAGGAAATAACTCGAATGTATAAACAATCCAAACTTCTAAGCATGAATAACAGATTTTTGAACGGTCTCATATTTCAGTGGAAATACTAAATCAATCAAGTCTGTTATGAAAAATCTCTCCACGACAATGACGACATTGTGTCTGTGCCAAAAACGTGGTGGCAGTTCCGGGAACCCCTGAGACCAGAAGTGGGGCAATCCCGACTTTACAGAAGCCACCTTTCGACTGGCGACCTGTCAGGAAAATAGGAAGCTCGATTATTCAAGCGGAGAAGTGTAACATTTTAATGATAAAGTGAAGGCAACTACGTTCTTGAATAAAATGTGGGTTTCGCTAAGCAGCTGTACTCTGTCATACTCGTTGCCGCACTTCAACTCTGTAGAAATATCATAAATATTAGAAGACCTTTGCTTTGGTATGAATTACATTATTATCTAAGTACTTGCGTTATGATAATGGTTTGAATAATTCATTTGAAAGTTATGACATTTTTAGTAATATCAAGTATACATGGGAAATGTAAATATGTGTTTGTGTCTCACTAAGCACTCTCAATCGGTGAGTTCTTTCGTAATGAAATTTGCATAGTCTAGTCCTATCTGGGATTTCTAGATCAATGTAATTGTTTTCAATAACTTCTAGCAACGGCATTTGTATCATGAACCCTGGGACTATAAAATCAACACTAAAAAAAATGCCTTAAAGCACATGAACATTCGCAGGTTAGGAATAATTTGACAATATTTGAATTCCTTCCGTTACTATCTTTATAAGCGGAACGTGTTGTGTTTGTGGAATGTGTGGAAGCTAGTAATGGAATCCGCTACTCCTAGGTTTTTACCCGACGCTTTGGACCACTCGGGTACTAAACAGTCGATAATATTATACTCTGTTTCATATTTGTCGGGCAGAAACAACAAGTGTGGCATGAAACAATTGATCTCATTTTCAATCTTGATTGTATGAATATACGAACGTACGCAATGATTCACTGGAGAATCTTAAATAAATCCAACAATTATGTAGACAAGGCGTCAATTTTTCATTTATATCAAAATTACAATTTATCGAAAGAGAAAGCTCAATTACGCACACACTCACAGACTCGCACAATACACAATGCATGAATGTGCAAAATGTTCGGCGTCTCCTCGTCTGGGGTGAAGCGAGAGCGAAGGCCCCGGGCTAAAATAAAATGATATTAACGAACGAGCCACAGCACAAAATCAAAGAGCCCGCTGTGATGATATATTTGGTACTTTTCGTGTTATGATCTCTGCTTAGTTCTGTGCTCCTGTCTCCTCTCAACGGTAAAAATCGGTAAAAATAATAATGTCTCTTAGCGAAGATATTAATTTTACAACTTGCAGGGCCGTTTCATTGGAATTGAGTTGATTTTTTGATGTGTAAATCGATTCAACTTTCTCGCATTTTAAAATATGTTTTTTTTTTTACTTAATCGTGCGAAAAAAAATCATGAAAATTTTAAGTGGTGAAGGCATCTCTTTTATCGGGAGATTATATTATTTTTCATTGTATTAATAATAAATCGAGAAATAATAAACTCGTTTATACCATGCCATCTACACTATTTTTATTAGATATTGAACGGATGAAAGTATGGAACCAACAATTGTTTTTTACTGTTAAATGGAATTTTTTAAACTCCATGGCTCATGATGTTACGAGCCGATAGATATTGCGCTGACCCGGAAATGACGGACATAAAAAAAGTGCGAATCTCATAACGCCAAAACTCATTGTTCAAGAGTTTTCAGTGGGACACAAGAACATTATATGTTAACCCAATATTGAAGATCTGTAAAACACGGTTAAGGAAAAGGTATGTTTAATAAATTACTCTATTCTGTGGTTCATTTCCAAACCTTCAGATTCTAATATTTCATAATTGTGTTTTTGATTTCGGTAACTTTGCCAGAACGGGGAAGATATTATTTCAATATAAATTATAAATGACATTATTTTCGTCACCCGAATCAAAGGTGATATGTAGCAACACCGTTAAACATAATACTAAACAAACTAAACAACATTAAGTCCAAGGCCTTGTGCGAAACAAGATTGATTTCTTACCGCCGACTTCGTCTTGACAAAACGGTAAAAAAACGTTTATTTCGGATATCACGGGATTATTTTCAGATATTACACGAATGTGGGCGAAGTCAAAGCTCAGACGAAACTATCAGACGACATTTTCAGGGAAAACCGGTGCGTCTGTGCTGGAAGCTGGCAAGCTTCTCCGTCCAGGGCATGCAACGTCACCGAGATATGGTATTTCAGTTAAATCGGTAAAGATATGCCGGTAATCATATACGTATTACCTGTATTCCATAACACGCGTAAAACAACAAAATAATATAGAGGTTATATATTGTACATGATGAATGAAAATGAGCCCAAAACGTTACATACTTGAGATGTCTTCGTTTAAGCCTAAATTTAGTTCACATCGCTTCTGTTGAAATGAAATCTCTCTCTTTCTACACCAGTTGACGACCTCCATGGTCGAGGGGTTAAAAATAATATATAGTATATTTGCGCACAACATTTCCCAATTGGGGATGCCATAGTCTCACTGGCTCCAGACGGTTGGGAGCAGTTGAGACTCTTGTACGGTATTCATGTAAAAAAAAAAGTTGTCCGAATCGTTGTAAGATTAATAATAAAATACCTCCTTGTTGTAATTTTTTTCTTCATTCAAGTAAACCATTTCTCATCTTACTAACTTAAAATTGTGTGGTAAATTGTTAGTGGCTTGACTCTCCAAGATTTTTTTATAATTATTTTATGACTTTATGAAGTACGTCCTTTATTGATACTAGCCATTGATTTAGTAGATATGATTTACTGAACTGGTTTAAATACTTATTAAATTTATCGAAATACCGGCTGTGGAATGATCTGCCGGCCTCTGTGTTTCCTCCATCCTACAATATGGGTCTCTTCAAGACCCAAGTTCACTCCTTCCTATCCTCTAAAACACCCTCCACACAGCATCCCCAAAGATGATATAGGCCTTGAGGGAAATTATTTCCCTGAGGTCTCCTGTGTGGTGTTTACGTAAAAAAAAAAGTTTGAAATGTTTACAGTTAACGCATGCCCTATCTCCAACGGAAACAACGCGTCACTTCGTTATCAAATGTGCCAACAGTCCTTTTGGATTAGAGCCGAAAAGACGTATTGCATTGGAAGCACTTTGATTAAGCTCGGCTGTCAGCTGAAAACGGAACAACATTGAAGTTATTCTGTCCCACCGTACTTAAAATCTAAGAAAAACATGTTTTCCAGGTAACTTTAAAATTTTCGCATTTCGCGACTTAACCTTCGGAGTTTAGAAATTTAATGACGGCTTACTGAGAACTGATTTCTTCGCTTTTGATACGCTTCAGTTTTAATATCGTTGAGATTTTTTAAATGTAGATATTATTACATGTGAACTATCTGTATTCATTTATTTTAGATTTCTCCGTAACATTTTATTGTGCTCGTTTTCTTAGCAAACAAAAAAAATGAATACAAAGGGATTTATTTATCATTAAATTAAATATTATTAAGAAATAAAATTAACGAATAAAGAGCTTTTCTTCCATACAAACAATGTTGAACTTATGCAGGTATTTTCATTGTTAAAATACTAGTATATTATTTATTGCACCTTTCAATTATCCTGTATTGAAACAAAATCCTGGTTTAAAACGAGACGATGCTTTTCTTCTTCGTAATATTTTGATGGTTGTAAGAACTGTTCACAAAATTGATTATGCATTTTATTTTATCTTTTAAATGTAGGTTCTTAAATATAGTTAACACACATTTTCCACCCGACAAGTGTCGCAAAATTTGGATTTATCAGGTTTTACATTCATTTTATCCACTCTGATACATTAATATGCTATCATAATACGGTCATGTGCCTAGTTTGTCAGTAGAATATAATGTAAACTCTGTACCAAAACCTACAAATATTAATAAATAAAAATAAAATAAAAAAGGTGATAAAAAAGACATGAAAACTTTCGAAGAAAATGTAGGAAAATACCTACATAAAGTATATGTAACAGGAACATCAACTCTATGTATATAATATTTTAAAATCAGTATATGAACAAGTACGTAGGTTATGAAAAAAATATTTATCAGCATAATAAATGGATTTCATAGCATGTCCGTCCCACGATAGAGTTCTGTTAGACCATGTTCTTGTCTCTTGTCACCCGGTGCCAGTCTGCAGCAGCGAGAGTGCCGCCCGTTCTAGCTGGAACCATGGGCGGCCGGGCGGCTTGTGGGCGGTGCGGCAATACCTGGTGGGCGGAATCTTCGCATGTGGCATTGAAAAAATGCAATTAATTCACAAGACGACTTCTTAAATTCTTGATAATAAGAACTGTTAAATGAACAGTTTCATCTGACCGATATTTATTTACGTTTTTATTCGTAAACACCAAAAATTTATGCGTTTGTCCTTTACGTAGATGGCTAAATGTAGTTTTGAAAATCCCAATAAGTAAATATTTACTAGTAATATAAACGATTCACCTTCAACCGCGAAACTAATACGAGTACATTCATGGCGTGCAAAATGGCAGGTCAAATTATTTTGGAAACACAAGGACTAACTAAATAGGTGGAAAATGATTGCGCTTGCCCTACAAAAAAATAAATCTTTATAACTTGGGCGGTTGTAATTCCACTGGGATTGGTTACGACTTTAATGTAGTAAGAAAAATATTCTTAAATAAAAGTAAAATACGTACATTTCCACACAATGACACTTGTCACATAGGAACGGGCCGTTTATGCAACTCGTTTTTAACTTCAACAGCTCTGTGCCGACAACAGATTTGCCGGCCTCTGTGTTTCCTCCCTCCTACAACACGGGTCTCTTCAATACCCAGGTTCACTACTTCCTTACCTCAGAAATAATCTCCACACAGCATCCCCAAAGATGACATATGCTTGTGAGTAATTATTTTTCCCAAGGCCTCCTGTGTGGAGTTAATGTGAAAAATTATATATTTTGTGGAAGACAATACTTATCTAAGACCTTGTTTTATTAGGGTAAATACCTAACCTAAATTTTCCCCATCTTTCGTACATTTCGCTGCTCCAATATTTTCAATAAAGCCATTAAGATCCATTGACAAATTGGAGAGTGTGCGAGCCATAGAATTTCTTTTCCGTAAGCAGCGTCTTTGGAAGCCGCCACAACGCGTTACACAAACTTGACCCTCTGATTTCCAATTACACAATAATAAGCCTGTTCAACATAAATGCAATTACTTGAACATGCCATCAGTTGACTTGCCAGGCTTCCTTAATATACTTAACCTCGAGACGTATTACAAGTACCCTTACATGCACACGTGAAGGTTGCACAGTTTGTTATTATGACTGCCTTAGCGTGGGAAGCTTCCATACAACTTTTAATTCGAACTTTCTTCATATCGTTATGAGTCGGATTATGCGTAATCCTGGAATAATCTTTTACTAAATTTAAGTGAGTTATGCATATGCAGGTGCTCTATGAATTCCATCGCATATTTTTAGGCCAGCATTTCATCAGTATTTATAATAATCTAAACTTTGGGAATTAGGATTATCCACACTTATTTCCAGCCGTGATGGTCAAGGTGATTTATAAAAGCTCCAGTCATATTATTAGACACGACTATCTTCGCTAGGATTAGTCAGACAACATGACTTTCGATATGAGCCACTTAGAGCAGATCATATATTGCACAAAACACGTGTTTTTAACATGATTCAGAAATGTTTCTTTTATGTATTTTTTTAACTTGTGACTAGTTGCATTAATTGTTATTTAATTCTTCCCGTTTCCCCAAAGTATAAAATCACCCTGTTTACCGGCGCCCACCTACTCCCTTTCACCTACCTATTCAATCTAGAATCCTTATTTTCAACCACCTACAAAAGATAAGTATTTCTCAACATTTTCCCAGCAGCTCTTCCTCCGTATTTTTTACTTACTTTTTAAGTACCTACTTTATTCTCATGTTCCCAATAATTATTTTCTTCTTCTCTATATTTTTTTTCTTTCACTGAACCTACCCAAGAAATACTCAATCTGCACACTTCGCGAATTTAGTTGCGGCTAACTTTTTTATTTACTATAGATCCTACCTCCTATGCTTTTCTCATAACTTTAGGAAATAATGAAATATTTTAACATAATCGCTTTTGCAATATTATAATTAGGTAAATTTTGTGACTATCGCCATAGGGGAGTTTATTTTTTAACACGATAACGCCGCTTCTCTGCAGGGGTAGGCATATTCAGAGATCTCTTCCTGACACAAACTCTGCGTCACAATTCATGCATGTATTATTATTATTCGTCATTTACATTCTGGACACCCCGCTTATTTAATTCACTTCCATGTCTTCCTGAGGCGCCCCCGACTTTTTCTTTCATTCACTTTATTTCTCTGTAACCGCACCCTTTCGTGTTGTAAAAGTTTCTATCAACTGGGATTTCTTTGTATAAAATAAAATAAATAACTTATTATTACAAATAACAGATGTCAGCCTTAGTATTGATTATAAATATATTGAACCCCTCTCCGACAAATACAAGCAGAATCCAAGTTATGAAATCATGATTCTTCCTCTTTTTACTACAAACTAGCCAGCAATCAAATAAATTAGATTCTGTGTCCGTCGGGGCCGGTATTATTTTGGGATGTATATTCAGACGGTATAAAATTATTGGTAATAGTGTTGTAAATTAATTAAGATATTTAAAAAAAAAACACTACCCTTTCTTGAAAGGAACCCTTATTTTATTTTATAAGGAAACTTTCCATATAAAATAATATAAGGGCCTAGAAGACTAAATGTTCAAAAGACACGTTCACCCATCAAACCGCATCCAACCGCTTCCCCTTACCAAATACACATCAAACGCATAAGTTTCATTGACCATCGCGACCACTCTCATGTCCGTGGATTTTGGTCGTAGCTCGGCGACAGTTAGCACGATTCCAGGTCATAACTCCATCTATTTCTATTATCTAAGGTAAATTACATAATAATATTGATGGTTTTCTTCCCTTCTAATTACTTATCGATATGTTTGTCCTTTGCAGGCACCGGCACCTTCGGTCGGGTATGTATCTGTCGGGACAAGGCTGCAGACTGCTACCTGGCCATGAAGATCCTGGCCATGTCTGACGTCATCAGGCTGAAGCAGGTGGAGCACGTCAAGAACGAGAAGAACATCCTTGCGGAGATCAGGCACCCCTTCGTCGTCAACTTGTAAGTGCTTATAATCAGATTTTAAAAAAATATATAATTTGTGAATACTACACAAGAGTCCCAACTTCTCTAAACCGTCCCAATCGGGTATGCTGTGAGGCTGAAGAGAGTGAGAAGGAAATGCGTAAGAGGAAGGTGTGGAAGTACCTGGCTATACAGAGGTGTTTACCAAACACGTTTAAAGCCATTTCTTGGAACTATTCAATTTCGAATGGTTAGTGGTCTTTCATCAGGGCGATACTGAAAGTATCTGCCACTCTGAACTACTGAATTAGTAAATCTTTTCATTCGGTGAGCTCTTGGAATATTTCTAGAATCGACTACTTACATATTATTATTACAAACGTACAGATTCACATTTTTAGGTCAACAATCTTAACCATCGCACAACGTATCTACGAGATTTGCTTTTGGTTCTGTTTTCAAATCGAAATTCGTTCATCAAAAAAGTACATGACGTTTGATGAAGCAGATAAAAACTCTCTAACGGCGTCATGAGATGAACACAGGTTTTTCTGTCTTGACTTTCTTGATCCCCGCTACTATTTTCCACTGGCAACTTTATTTAAATATCTTCCAAAATGACAACACGCAATATTGCTCGGTCTACAATTTTTATTTGGGTGAAAAAATATTGAAATTTTTGGCGATGTCGAATAGTAAAACTAGTGCTTTATTGCGGTGATTTTTCACAAAAACGGCGCTATATAAATCGTCCAAGTATTATTATTATTATATTTCGGCCCCTCAGGGCCAAAGAAACGTATCTATTTTACATGATTTGATTTAATGATAGTTCGATTATTAATATGTACATGAAAATAATATGCAATGGGTCGGAAAAAGTTTTTAAACTTTCATATTTTAAGAACGTTTGTGTACGAAAAATTTGTTTAATGTCAGGGAAACGTAACAATACCTCTACTTTGACTCTTCTGTAAAATCTTAAAGATGAGATACGTTTCTTTGATTCTAAGGAGACGATTTTATATTGTGCGGACGCTCAAGCTCAAAGCTCATACGTTAATCACGTCAACTATTTCCAAACCGGTTGAATTTAAACTGCAACGAGGATTAGCGGAGGAGAGACGAGATAGATTCTGTTCGCTTTTCATTTTAAAGCAGAAATTTATTAGAAACGAAAACAGAAAACATCATTGATGAGCATGAAAATATCTAAATTCGTTTTCTAAAAGTTAATCTAAATTCAATACATAGTGAATGGTATTAGTTTCTTTTAAAAGAGAGAGAGAGAGAGAGAGAGATATAGAGAGAATTACATATAATAACATTAATTAAACAAATAGAGATAACTCAAATAAAAATATTTTAATAGCCTAAATATTTTCTTTTGTTTTATACTACTCGTAAGCCATTAGAAACTTAAGCATACATTACATTATTTAATAGGTTTGTAACTGACTCACACTTTTTTGTATTCAACACCTCGCTCTTTTATAAACAATGGACTTGGATTTAAAAGTAGATTAGTAGGTACCTAAGTACCTACGCAGTTAATTACAAACTTAATTGGATCTCAACTACTGGTATATTTTTCGAGACAATCAACAGTATCGGTTCAAAGAGCAATTAAAAATCTTGAGAACAATAAAAATCTGCTAGCGTGTTAAGTAGAACAATAGGAACACCTGCGGATGAAGATTTTTTTTGGATTGGGACTGGCTATTAGATAATTAAGGGTTTAAAAGAGTACTAGTTTTAATATTAACTTCCTGATGTTATGATGTAATCGTTACGTCACCTGTCTCCATCTGTGTTCCGTGGGTCGAAGCTGTGAAGTTATAATTTATAAATTTCCCCGCCAGAGCCCCGGGAGACAGAATCGGGATATTATGGCGGTCGTATCCGAATAAAATTTATACCTCCTCGTGGTATGATAAACGACAAACTGAATATTATAATGTCCTCGTGGGTGATGCTGAATTTCATTTCATGGTCATTTTTTTATTACCGGTTGTTAATCTATCAAAAGATTCATTATATTAAAAACGTCAACACAGACGTTGCGAAAATAGATAAATAAATATTGTTCTCAAGCAATGGCTTAATTGGCGGGTGCTAAACTTAGCGACTGATTTGCGACTACTTTGTATTCAAATTTGGCTAATATTTGTTTCATGTATTTGAGACACAGCTGTTTTTCATAGTATTTTTTCCTCGTTTTAGTACATTTTCCTGAATTTTATAAACAACCAGTAGTCATCGCATGGTTTCACCCGAATTTCATCACTTTCAAAACACATTTTTAGATAAATATTGAAAAGGCATATTCCAAAGTTAGATAGCTCATGATGGAAAATAGTTACGCTGACCTGAAAATTATAGGCAGAAAAATTCACGACTCGTGAGGTCTCATTGAGAAATTAATGTCCTTAATTATAAGGGGATGATAAAAAAAAATAGTAAATAAGGAAAAAGGTGAAAAAAATATATAGCGTGAAGTTTGTTGATATTTTGTAGAAATGAGAAAAAATAAAAGTAGTGAAACAAATAGACGTGTAGTTCGCTGTTATATTGTAGATGTTCCTATTATCTGTTCGCAGTAGATAATGCCTTTGTTGGCTATCCAAGCGCGAATTTTGTATTTGAGATTTTCAGATTTTATGAGGTGAATGTCATCGATGTCCTTTTCAATTAAGTTAAAACATTTTGGTGCCAAATGATAGTAATGTCTTTGTCCGTACGTGGTATTTATGTTAGGAGAAATGTGTTGATGTCTATGTCTTGTTCCGTAATTGTGTTACGCAGTATGATGGTTTTGTTTGTCTTTTTGATAGTGTATACCAGTGGCGACTTGTGACTTTTGAGTGAGCTAGAGTGCTAAGATTGAAAAATACTACGTTATTGATGTTGTTGAAGCCGAAAATAATTTTTATTTTATTTCAAAATCATTTTCGTCTTCAACAACATCAATAACGTCATATTTTTCAATCTTAGCACTCTAGCTCACTCAAAAATCACGAGCCGCCACTGGTGTATAGAAATAATTTTAATATATAGTTGTTGTAAATTTGTTTTTTGTAATAACTTTAATTAAAGCTTTTTGCGCGTCCATATTATTTTTGGCAGCACCACCCCAACCAATAATACCATGAGTGATAATTGGGCTAATGCGTAGTTTATTCTTTTTAGAATATTCATTGGCATTATATTACGTATGTTCTTAAATAAATATATGAGTTTTCTGACTTTACCCGCCGTTTTATTTATTTGTTCTGTTCATCTCAAATAATTGTCAATGTAAATATCTAAATATTTGCTTACCGGAGTCCTTGTTAGTGGGTTGCATAGGCAGTTTTTTCCAAATTTTTTAGTATTGTATATGTTTTCACCGAGTCTTTGTTGTCATCTCGTATCTATGCTAAATGGCATGTACTTTGTTTTGTCAATATTTAGTATCAGTAGGTTATTGTCCAACCAATTTTTAATCCTGTCGATTCCTTCAGTAGCTTTCTTATATACATTTGTCCAAGAATCAGAAGAACCGTGTATTCCGCAAAGCAAACAATATCACCGTTAATCGTTAACCGACACAAGGAAATGGTATACAATGGAAACAGGATCGGACCTAGTGTACTTCCTTGGGGAACTCCATAAGTTATATATATACCTATTTAGGCTTGTTACGTTTCCTACATTCATTTAGTTAGTTAGTGCGTTCAGTTATATATGATTTGAACCAGTTATATGCAGTGTTTTTAATACCTATGTTTTCATATTTTATTATGATTTTATGGCACACTATCAAAAGCTTTGCCTTGATCCAGAAAAACCGCAATGCAATTTTTATTTTGGTCAACATTTTTTAGAACGGTTTTTGTTACTTTTAATATTGCGTCGTGTATTCCCATGTTTTTTCGAAAGCCATACTATCTGATAAGATTTTATGTTCGTCTAAGTAGTCTACAGATTTTCACTAGTTTTTCGAGTACTTTTGTAAGAACATTTAAAAGTGAGATATGCCTAAAGTTTGAGGGATTATCTTTATCTCCGGGTTTGTAACTAGGCACTGTGTTTGCACATTTAAAGTGACTGGGGAATATGCCGCTAGTCGCTAGCAATACTTAGATTACGGATGTAGGTGAAAGGGAGAGCTATTTGATGCTTTATTTCGTTTATTAGTTTAGTGTCTAGTTTGTCAAGTCCAGTCGCTCAATCGTCTCTCACTTTATTTATGTAATGTATTATGTCTTTGGTTTGAAAAGTTTTTATTCTAAATGTGTTGTTCTCTTGTGCATTAGTATTATATTTAATAAATGTGTATTTCTTAACATGCAGGAATTAATATGTAACTAAAGCATCATCTATGCTTGGTTTCGTCATCCGTACCTGTAAACAGTTGACGATCTTAGCACTTTCAAAACACCTTACTTCTCATATGTTCGCAGTATTTTGGAATATGCATCTCAGGTATGGAACCCAGGCTATGCAGCACATAAAACAGAATTGAAACCGTCCAAAATAGATTTTTAAGGTGCTTAAACTTTCGCTCTTTTAGATCCCATGTTAGCAATGAAGACTCCGCACATTTTTTAAAATTTAAAGTCATTAACTTTCCGAAGAAATATAGCGGATTCCGTAATGTTATTTTAAATCGCATGCAACTTAGTTGATAGCCCTGATCTTCTCAAACGCCTATTATTTCATATCCCAAATCGCAACAGCAGACAGCCATTTACTTTGTATATCCCTCACTGTAAAAGCAATTCCAAACAAAACTCTTTTATCTACAGATCTACATACTCGTTTAACTTAAATTATTACCACATTGACACTTTTAACTCAACTATACGTGATATTAAATTAAAATTCATAACATAACCGCTCTCAAACTAGATAACATATACCACTTTTCCATCTACTCTAGTCCTTTTTTACCTTTATCCCACTCCTATATTCCCCTCAACCCTTCCCTCCCCGGACTGACATAGTTTAAGCTAATTGATGTAAACTGTATATTGTCACACTTTATTCATAGTTTTTATCATCAGCAGAGGAAAATTTATAATTATCATGATTTATTGTTTTTATTATAAATACGTAAATTATGGATTTGCTGTTAAATTTCCCAAAAATAAATAAAATAAAATAAAATAAAAAATAAAATTGATTTTCTTGGTGCATAACACGAAACATGAACCCTTAGGAGTTCCGATGCGATTTTTCTAAGGTAGATTAGTCCTTTAATACAATTTCCATGCGAAATGACTGTACATCAATGCATTAATGTGTTAATTGTTTTTGTGTTTAATTCGTAGAATTTCATTTAATTTTTATAAAAACAGCTGTCACAATAATAAAAAAAACTAAAAATGCTCGCAGAACTTAATAATAACATTACTAAATTTGATTTACATTAAATTTTAAAAAAAGTACATCAATGCCACTCAAGTATTTCAGTACCTACCTTTATACAATTGTTCACAAAAAAATGCCTTGATTTATAAAAATACAAACTAGGAAATTGACACAGTCCGTTGCCCACCTGTGCACTAGTGTGTCACCCAGCGGGTTTCGGCGTACTTATATTTTGAATGTCGATATTATTATTTGTCACTTGACTCAATTAACGTTAGAAACAGGTGCCTTCAGGTAACGCCGGAGAGGACAGTGCTTCGCTTTGCATTCCGGGTTGGCCTTCGGTCCATTGGATCTATTAGGAGTTCATCCCACACGGTGCTGGCGCTGGCACCTCTGACGGCAGATATCCTCGGCAGGTCGGTGGCAGCGAGCGAGTGGAAGGTCTGATGCGATTGACCTTACGGGGATAAATCATACGTGTTTGATTCAAGGAATTTTTTTATTGAATTCAATTTGAAATTGGGACAATGATACTTACTCACAATCTAATAGGAATTGATGCTGTTATAGTTTCAATCAATTTTTTATAATATGCTTGCAAAAATGGAAAAAAATATTGTCAAAGCATTTACTGATGAAAGAAGGACGTTGTTATATGTCCCGGTGTCCCGTCGTTTTTATGGGTTGTCAATATGTATTAAATGATATGTTTTTATGACTTTATATCACTTTTAAAAGCGTGCCGATTCATACGTGTGTTGATTTATCATGGAACCGGCGATAGTATACAAATAAAAGTGTTGTTAAATAAAGTTACTCTTTTAGGTTAAATTATCCATAAATTGTCTGCTTCATATAGTTGAAAATATAGTTGATTAGTATTTAGATCGGTGAAAATACAGTGCTCCCGGGTGTAATGTTCAATGAATATAATGTTGTACGGAGGATAAATCAATCGATTCATTTACGGATCTCGATGCATAAGTAATTGCACTTAATTGTTCATTGTTTCAATAGCTATAGTTCATTGTCTATCGTATTAGATAACAAGTCTTCTGCAATAATATCGGTCAAGACCAAGCAATCAATAACCTACTACTACCTGAAATCCTCCTTAAAAGACTAAGAATGTAAGCAATAATAATAATACTATGATGAGCTTCCCAATAACTAGGTAAATCAATATTATTACCCATATAAATTTAATAATAATAATGTTCGGATTACTTCTATAGCGCCGTTTTCACGAGAAAATTACTTCGGGGCACTTTTATTGCGTTATTGACGATCAAAATACACTTATGCGAATAATTTTATGATGATTTCAATGGATTATGATTATTGTGTGTGTTTTTCTATGGATTCATCGCGCTGGTTGACCTGTACATTGATTTTCTTATCTCTCTTCATGATGTGTAGGGCCAAAATCACTTTAGCCAATAGGCCGAGTTATCCATTCGGAATTAAATATATCACAATAGTTATTCAAAGGCAAATAAAAGGAGTCAGCACGAGTCGTTCGCTGCAATTTACACTACCTACTATCGTGATTTATTTTAATCAACACCCTGATAGGTTTTTAGATAATTAATTTTCATGCAATACAGAGAAAAATGGAAATATGAATAGATCATATAGATAACAATGGAATGAATGTAATTACCACCACAAAATATGATCAGGAAGAGTTAATTACATCGTGGGTGTGTCGTGTACAATACATAATCCGTCACATAAAAAGAAATACAGTTCATAAATATGACAAAATATTACACATCGGTTTTTACATCGAATACGATATACTAGTCATAACTTTCATACAAACGCTATTATTCCTTGAAAATAGATTCATCATTATAAGACCTGTAAATGTACGTAAAATGACCAAATTAGTAAGAAAGTAGGTCAAAATTTCGGACAAAGGCCACTTGAGAAAAAATTCCCTTGGGCCTACCGAGGTCTCGTAACTTCTCCGCCCAGGGAGTTGTAAATCCTTCAGAACACACGTTTTTTACTTTGAAATAGACAAATTACCATAGACATAGGCATATAAGAATTTAACAACCAACCCCTGTCTTGGTACGTGATAAATGAGGTTCTTATTAATTTTGTGTAAGAACAGTTTACCGAATTAAAAAAAAAATTAAAAACGACGCAGTATTGTGGATTTAAAACTTGGAGGACTTGTTTTTTTTAAATGTGATACCATTTATTTGGAGGCGACCCCTTTATGAGACATAAGGCCGTTGTTTTACAAGCATTAACCTGAAAACCCACTTCATGCCAAAAAATATTGTACAGAGAAATTATACCGAAGTCAGCTCATTTACAATCGGCAAGGCGCCTAATAGAGTTAGTTGGCTTATTGCCTAGAACTATGGATAAATCTCCATTTCTTATTTTAACTTTAACGCAGTTGGTAACGATGGTTAGATTCTAGTCCAACATTAATCAATTCAAGTACAATATTCGATCAAATATACAAAACACGTGGGTCGTGGTTATTTCAACATTGTCAATTTGTCAACAAATGCAGCAAGAATACGGGCTGGGCCTGGCGTACGAGTACGAGTACAATGATTTGCAAGGTTTCTATTACTTGCAGTTCATTTTAAACTCTTTAAGAATGCGTTGTTATGAAGTCTTCTGTTGTTTAAATAATAAAATAAAAATGGCATTATAATTTTAATGGAGACGTTAGTAATTCCAATCTTTATTATCTTGTCGGCGGTTAAAGCGTGAGATGAATACCTCCGAAGAACATTAAAAAAGCAATATAAAACTAAAAAGCTTATTTTTGACCAGCTCATATTGCTAGGTTTTCAGCTAGAGTTCAGGTAAGTAGAGTTCAGGTAGTATTTTCATAAAAATTTAAACATATAAGGTTAGTGCTATAAATATTACGTAACTTTGCGGTCAGTAGCAACGTTAGGGTTTGTGGATACAATTCTTTACTTTGGCGAGATGACGCAATTATATATAATCAGATTATATTAATTACCTACTAAAGCAGTTACCCGAATAGTAACATATCAAGTCGGGTGCGCCAAGTCTTTTTTTTCCCTGGGAGATCGATGTTAAGATATTATTGAATAAAATTATGTAAGCGTTTCTGTTTAACTTTACATTAAAAATCCTTTCACTTAAAACCCAAACACTAAGACCCGATGTGAGATCTAGAAGCATTGTTTGGTAAAAGTGATCTGTAAATATTTTGATGGCGAAAGATAAAATAAATTCTTAAATTCTTCTGCCCGTCAAGAAATAAACCAGAGGTGAAATATTTGTTTATTACTGCAACGCAGTTCAAGTAGTTTGAATTAAATACATTAAATGTTGCTATTCTGTATTTTTCAATTATTAATTTCATATTATTTACTGATACGGGGACAATGCGACTAGCTTCCCTAACCATCGATATATGACTTGGGCGATGCCCGTGACCATTTACTGATACGGAGACAATGCGACTAGCTTCCCTAACCATCGATATATGACTTGGGCGATGCCCGTAACCATTTACTGATACGGGGACAATGCGACTAGCTTCCCTAACCATCGATATATGAGTTGGGCGATGCCCGTAACCATTTACTGATACGGAGACAATGCGACTAGCTCCCCTAACCATCGATATATGACTTGGTCGATGCCGGTACCATTTACTGATATATTAAATAACAAGTCACTTTGTTTTTAATCCACTTTTATGTATATATTTTTTTTATTTGTCGACTAGTTTCGATTCTGCCGAATCGTCTTCAGGACATAAAACATACTAATTAAATAACAATAGTGCGCAGTATATATAGGGTGAAAATGGGGAAAGAGAGAAACAATATTAAGAGGGAGACAACAATATAACAATAAAATAAAAATAAAAAACCTACAATACCAAATACCTAATTACATGTACGGTGGTAAAAAACCATGAAAGATAAAGAAGGTAACAGAACGTCAATTACGGTGGTGGCTTGTTTGAGGAGAGAGAGAGTTGGAGGGGAACGGAAATAGGTCTAAAATGGGACTATACGTTAAATTTTTTTGGTTATTTAGTATATGGCTATTATTATTTTTTACTGATTTTTTATTTCAAGGGCTTCTAAGTTATTTAGCCGTAGGCCTATTCCATTTTTGTGTAGAATATTTATTCCCGTAGTTCGGTCAAAAGAGTGATTAGAGCTTATCAAATGTTCCGCGAATTCCGAAAAACCTACACTTTTTAAACATCGCATGTGTTCTTTGATTCTAACATTAAAATTACTGGCGGTTTTACCTATGTAAAAGGAAGGACAAGCATTACATAGGAGTTTATAAATTCCAGAGTGGCTTAAATTATCTTCTTTATCTTTACAGTTAACTAAACTTTTCTAGAATAAGTTACATTGCAGCGTAAAAAGGCTGCTGTAAAAAGTGGATTAAAAATAAAGTGACGTGTTATTTAATACATCATGTCAATCCAAAATGTGTTTGCTTATTCTGAAAAAAAAAAAACCATTTACTGATACGTGGACAATGCGACTAGCTCCCCTAACCATCGATATATGACTTGGTCGATGCCCGTAACAATTTACTGATACGGACACAATGCGACTAGCTTCTTTAACCATCGATATATGACTTGGTCGATGCCCGTAACAATTTACTGATACGGACACAATGCGACTAGCTTCTTTAACCATCGATATATGACTTGGTCGATGCCCGTAACCATTGGGTCATAGGCCCATAGGACTCTCTCCGATGTTTTCCATTTTTACTTTAACTGCAGCCCAGTCCTTTTAATAAAAATCACCAGGTCTCCTGATTGCAAATCGTAGCTCCTCAGATATCTGAGGCTCCTTCCCATCAAGGTGGGACATTGCCTTTGTGGAAGAATCATTGTTTCTTCAACCTCTTCACATTTTTAAAAAAGGTATTGGTGTTTTCCATTTCCAATGAGTTTTACATGAGTGTTTCCTGAGGGGGCTGTATCCAGTTAATTATCCCACTAGCTCCTTCAGTGAGTTTCTATCCACGTCGCGTTGAGAAGTTGTTACATTTAATATTAACATAATTAGATTATGAGTAGATTACATTTTCCAAAAAAACATCAACATCGTTCTAATAGAAAGTCAATACCTAACTGAGCATGTGGTCGAGAAAGTATTAAGTAATAAGTTCTCGTATTTCGCTGAAATTATGGAGCTTGATATTCTCACTTCCACTCAAATTATTAAGCAAATAACATTCGATTTCAGATCCCCAGTGAGTCATACCTTGTCCGTAGTCATTAAAAGCTAAGGTGACCATCCGTATTGGTCTTACCGGTACAGTATTGATTTTTGATCCTCTGTGCTGTTTAGTCGTTATCCCAAATCAGTAGAGACTACGATGCGATACGATTGTACGACCCCAGCCAGGAGTTCTCCTGTCCCGGTGAGACCGGTACACCAGGGGGCACTGATTTGTTTGGACTTGGAACACATGCTCAATGGATGGGAAGGAGGTTGGAATTGAATTAATTTAATCGACCGGTACACCTTATAAGCTGATATTGGAATTAAGGATGGGTAAGAATGAAGGAATTGACTGAGTGTTGGTTTTTGTTTTTCCTTTCCAGATTCTTTTTTGTTTCTAACTTCGTCTCTCCAGCTACTCGCTTCTTGTTTTCCGCTTATAGCCAATGACTAAATACTTAGCTACACAAAAAATTGAAAGATCGAATAAATGGCAATTAATTTAAGATTCGGTTTCCAAAAATTGCAAACGCATTTTAAGAAAGCGCGACATTCCATTTCAGTTATCGTGGAGCCGGAATCAGTTAGTTTTTCCAAATATCAGATATAAAAAAAAAAAATCTGGTGATTTTATAAAAAAATACAGAATTCGCTAGGACACCTCCCCTAAAACATTTGGGTCAGAGTGTAAACTTTATTAAAAGTGTTGGATTGAAGAAAAAAATGGTCACCTTATTAAAAGCAGACTTGAACACTATGATATCGTCTGCACTTTATACAAATAGAGGATATTAAACAGATCAAAGATCGGGCAGACGGCCTGGCGGCAGGAATCGGGAAAAGTCATCATATCTTGCATCGTTCTCTCCAAACACTCGTCTATGGTACGTCTATCTCCAAGTTAATTAATGTTGCAGCACTAACATTAAATCAGGAATAAAATTGTCTTTATAAAACGTATTTATGACTTCCAAAAGGATTAAATCAGGTATAAGCGCAATCTAAAGTAGTTAGTTCACTCAATCTTACCTTCGTTTTAGCTTGAAAATAGTCTTTATCGACATTAAAAACGTGACTGTAATTGAATTATTTTATTTATTCTTTTTTATGAAGAAAACACGTGTTTTCTGTTAAACTAACGCGTGACTAACTGCATGAAGTAAGGTTGCGACTTGCGACCACTTCATTATACAACAATTATAAAAAAAATTCAAATCCATAATTTAAGAAAGTACCTGCCTAATAGTAAAATAATAAGTTAGATATTGAGGACGTCCAAGGAAGAGTATTTTGGAAGAACAGTGCGCGCACTGTGCACGAATATTGATGAAACGAGAAGTGTCTAACGGGACAGAGCTGTGTGGCGTTCCATCCACTTCTGTGAAATGTCGTCAAGGTTAAATGGTTAATTAGTGTTAACTGACGGGGAAATTAAAAATAATAATAATATTTATTTGAAACACACATTATTTTACAGAAATATTTAAGAAGGCTTTGGCTGTCCAACTAGGAACAAATCCCGTTTTAGGATAGTCAAATTGATAAGTTTAGTTCATATTAATATACATATACATTAGAGAATACGAGTATAAAAGAATCCATAAAGTAAATTTAAAAAAAAAATTGTGGTTTTTTTGTTTTGTTTTTTTGTTTTGTTTTTTTGTTTTGTTTTTTTGTTTTGTTTTGTTTTTTTTTTTTTTTAAGTATGTTGCATTTTTTTTATTTATTATTATTATTATTTTTTAAATGTACTCGTATAAAAATTTTCAAAATGTGGGTAGACCATCTTTAAATTAATTAAATTATGTAATCCACAGCGAAGAATGGGAATTGATACTTTTCTGTGCCAAGCAAAAAAATTATCCAAAGAATCGAGTACCTACCCATTATGCACACGGTATAAAAGTTTTAGCAGATATTATACACTTTGTACACACTTTAGCTCGAATCTTGAAAGCTCTTTGATTAAACTTTAACCTTTTCTAAAAGGCGGAATCACTCTTGTTGCAGGCGGTGGTGGACTAGGGACGAGACTTGTATCTACATGCTGTTCGACTACGTCTGCGGAGGAGAGCTTTTCTCCTACTTGAGAAACGCCGGAAGATTCAGCAGTGCTACTGGTAACATATTACATTATTATCCGTTTATTATAAATAGACTATTTTCACAATATTGGAATTTTTATTTCATTTTTACGTTGGCGAATAAATTTTCTATAATAATTTAAAAACGCCATTTTTGATTTACCGCCAAAATGATATGTGCTCGTGCTCAGGGCGTTTGTGACGTCACCCAGTCCAACGCTAGTATGTAGCGTTTTGATTGGAACCGTTGAGCAATAATTTATTTTTAATGAAAATATCAAAAAAAAAAACATTTTTAGTGCGACGGTAAGAATAAGAAAACAAACTTTAAATATTCCATAACAGTCCTTTTGATGGTGCTGTGTTCGTAATCAATGTTATATTTTTGGTTTGAACACACAGGGGAAAATCCTCGTTTTGAGTTAGTGAAAATAAAATGATTATTTTATTGGTCCTGTTCAAATTGGTTAATTTGAAGATATCGCCAAAGGCAACAAGTCAATTAAAATTTTCGTGTGTGGTCTTGTATAAATAATTTGATTGGTCTATGCTAAATCATCTTCGGTTGATTAATGACATTCGTAAATCATACTGAGCTCAATTTGATTTAAATACAATATGGATTTGGGAATCGTTTGAAAACATGACTTTTCAATATACATTCACATTAATATTATTATGATTATTCTTAATATCGTCTGCAGAAGTGTTTACATATTGTTTCATATTTTAAGTACAAACAAGCAGGCATTTGTTAAACTGGCATATGGTAAGGAAAACTAAATAGTCCACTAGGCATTTTTATTAGATTCACGAAAATATACAAAAAAGTACACGATGCCTGGACGAATCTAAAATTCAGGAAAAAATTGTTTAACAGTTTTTGCGCTAAGACCCGCACGCAACAGAGGTCTTTTTTAGAATAGACGTTTAATAGACAAATAATCGAACAATAAAGTCAGGACAGTAGCTAAAATAATTGGAATTATTTTTAATTTCAATTAGTCAATCCAAGGCGATGGCAATAGCAACATTCAAAAGCTAGTACTTATGCATGTTCTAAATACGTTTTGAATTTAGAGGAACGGCTGCCCTCCCTGTTACATACAAAATTTAACTTTCCGATTTGAGGCCAAAAAACTCTCCAAACAGAATGATATTTTTAAAAATGAAAGGTATAGTAAATATCTAGTACGGAGTAGACGTATTTTTTTAAATTTTTTTTTCATTTGAATTATGAAATTTTCATGATTTAGAGGTAAATTTTAAAATTGTTTATGGATTTACAATTTTTTTAATTGTCATATAAATTGCTTCACAAATTTCATGACAAAAAAAAATTAAATGTTTTTTTCGGGTCGATTCGTTCCAGTGTAAATTTGTTGTTTTTAATTCAAATTTAATCTTACCATAATGCTTATTTTAACACTTTTTATTTTTTATTTATATTTATTTTCATGGTAGACGCGCGGGATAAAACTTTTTTTAAATCATCATTAGCCCCCAAATTATTGCTCAAGTTGCCTCTGAAATCGCGATAATTCGATTTCTTCAATGACTTTTATTTTCTAATTTCAGAAAAAAAAACATCTAATCCGTATCTTATCCGTATCGTTGATGAGAAAAATGATCATTCGGTTTAAGCGAGCACTTTGGTCTCTGATCCAAAATTAAGTTTTGTGTGAAACAGGTCGTGCAGCCTTAAGTATTTTGTACTTGAAATGTTTTGATATATTTTCTGGAAAGAAAGCGAGTGGAACCCTTGTGGAAAAAACCCACCATGCATTCAACTCATCATCGGCTCCATAACGTGAAATCTTCCAGACATAAATAGGGTCACACCTTTTATTTTAGTGCTTCACCTATTAGATTATACAGTTTGTGTCAGTCGCGCCGAGATAATTTATTTCCATCCAATAAAACACGTTTAAATTTTCTTTGATTCTCCGATTAGCTTCCGAGAAACGCCCACTGCAATACGAAAAAATAAAACATGCTTTAAAATTATGTTTTCCTTTGAATATTATTTTTTTAAATGTTAAATAACTTAAAAGCGAACGGCTGAGCGAAACGATAATGTAGAACAAAAAGACTATTGTCGCACGAACACTTAATAATTTGTCAACTTAATCTATAAATTTCATCACTAAAGTGAATGCCAAGATATTAAAAAAAGAAACACAATTCGTTCGGAAAATTAAGTCTTTCAGAAGTAGACTCTTCGACTTGTATCTATCATCCATACAAACTATCAATGCAAAACACAACTGTCTTTTTCATGTCCAGAGATCGTTTAATCACACTCTGATGTTACGATACTCTTGACACGACCTGACTCTATTGAATTAACTTAATCTAGTCTGTCTTCCTGTGACGTAGCCTTTTTCACACCACACACACACACCTCATGGGATCTTAATCTTAATGCATTCGATCTACTCTCCATCTTCCCCTTTCTAGTTTCATGCTTCACTATCTCAGGATTGGCATTAGAACTTCCTTGTGGACTGACAGCTTCGCCTCCTTTGACAACTCATTACATGTTACCAAATACTATAAGTGATCGATTATTGTAATTACCTGCAGTCTTTCAATACCCTTACCAGCTCTCTCGCATCTCGCATACATATTTACCGAAGTACACTAACTCACGAACATTATATAGATGCAGGTAAACTAAATCTCGGTACAAGGAAAGCGGGGTGCGTTGCATTTGGCAGAGAGAATGGTGATATACCTACATTTGATTATTGATGAATTCATAGCATTAACCAACAAGAAGTAGTAAAATTTCATTAAAAAATATTTGTTTTATCTCTAACCACAATTATAAACGAACATAAATAATAACTTAATTGGCCGTCTGGGATATTATAAAACCGGGCCTTACCAAAGAGCTTTTAACGCATTTGTTTCGATTTGAGATAGGTCTGCTAATTTTTAAGATTTACGTCATGCGAGATATTTTTCTAACAGACGAGGCGTGCTGAATGGAGTCATGTATTAGTTAATGTGTGCTCTTCATCTCACCCGTGTGGTTTGAATACTTTAGAAAACACGAGTGGAACAAGTGAAGTTATCTTTTTATTTATAGCTTGCTTTATTGTAAGGAATTAATGCTAGGTCTAGGTCAGAGAGCGATTATCAAACGTTGAATATCAATATGGTATTATATTAATGCCAAGTAATTAGTATATTACCCTTTATGGATTGGGCTAACGGCAAAGATTTATTATTAATAAATGATATAATTATTCTTAAACAACTTGCTGACAGATCAGGGGTCGCGTCAGGGACGAACCCGGACAATTATGAAATTACAAAAGACTCGCCATCCCCCCAGAAACCTAATTTTAAAGTCCAATTTACGTATGTATTAAATACAATTATAAATATCCTTCAACTCTGCGATTCTGGGTTCAAATAGTAAAAATACATTACTATAATTACGCAACCTGCAATCCTCTTTCTTATCTTTTCATTTTTTTAAAAGAAAGACAAATATTCCCTGGTTACGAATAACCTGACAATGTTTGAGAATCTCCTACTACCATCACAGTAAGAGGAAGATGTTGCTTGTGTCGTAAATGGAGGACTTAGCCAGCCGAGGAATTGAACTCATGACGCCCGGGTGAGACCCAAACGCGATGCCAACTAAGCCACTGACCGGTCAATCCTGAATCTACATTTAATTAACAGAATTCACCATTCTTTGGAAGCCTCTTATTAATGGCAGTCGATTTATTCTTGTCGTAAAAAAAGCGCAAATGGCTATGCTTTTACAATTAAAAACTGTGATTTGCCAATATTGCCTTTACGAATATGTGTTATAAATGTTTATTTAATAGATAGGTATAAAAGCGGTGTTGTTTTTGTCATTAATCGATAGAATGCATTTCAAATTCTTCGATCGTCTGATTCTTGATACTTCTTTCCGAATAAATTTGAAAATACGTTTTATATTTAGTAAATTATAGTGGATACGATTCTTATTAAAGATTTACGAGATTTGTACAATATGCATTGTTCATCCGGTTATCAAGTGAATTATTTGTTTGCTGAATCGGGTAAAGTCCACCCAATAACAGTCATTATTCATCGTGTTTTCTTTTCTCACTTCCAACTCGCGTAGTTGGTTGCGTTTTTTAATGCGATCTTTATTATTAAAAACCGAGGGTAATTACTTATCACGAGACAGTAAAAATATTTTGAAACTCCACTAATCCACTACGGAATGGTGCCAATTTTGTAAAGATAGATTATTTTATGCGGGAGACAAAATGACGACTGGTTTTTCAATAATAATAAATTACATAATAATACACTCTGTATTTATTTTGTCCGGTAGGTAAGTGAGAGTAACGTCTACACCACAAATTTCTATTTTAGAATTGTTGGACATACTCATAAAAATATTTGTATAACCCGAAAATGATGTCCAGTTCGTTATACTATAATATCTTTATTCGCACATCCAGTGATTATTGTGTGCGCAATCCATTTTGATTTCCTTGGATTTCGGGATTTCCTCTGTTCAATAATAAAGGCTTCCGGAATTTGGTGAAGTCTTTATAAATGATCTTTTGATGGCCAGCAATGTGTATAATGAATCTAATTTAAATACAAGTTTTTAGCGGTGCCGTTAATGAACTGCTTGGGTATCTTTGGTACACTGACGTTGGCAGGTATGTATTGACATATTTATTTGTTTGTAAACACAGATTTGATTATATCTCATATTATAAGGCGAATAAAACAAGAAGGTTGAACAGTAATAATTCTGAGAGACGGAACTATAACTAAGTATTGGGTATATGGATAGGACTTTGCACTCTTTTTGTGTACATTTTGGTATTTTCCTCATATTTATTTACTTTTCTACGTGTCCTTCCAGCTTCCCAAAATGGCCTCTAATTTCCAAACATTTCTGCGTTTGTCCGCGTTTCAAAATAGCACTTTAACGTACGTAGACCATTTTTTTGTCTGTCCAGAAGTTAGATTAGCAAGTCGGCACACACTTGCGTCAATGCCATGTTTACGTTTCACTCCGGTCCTACGTCTCGCAGTTTGGTGGCTATGGAAGTTTGCCCGGAGTTCTGCCTACCACCACGGGGACTAGAGACCACGAATCGTGTTGATCTGCCACCTGCCGGTCCCCGTCAGACTTGGGGATTTATTTCTGTCCAGGTTATTAATTCTGGCGGATGCAACCAAACGACCAAACGGTCAGTGTCCACTGTCCGGCCTCGCAATGGGCTAATCATGTGCGCAATCTACGAGTATGTGCGCTCTGTGTGAATCTTTTGATTTATCATCTCCGAGTCAAAGCTCTTTGATAGTTGATGCTAACGTCTCTTTGACAGAGCAGATATGTGTATATGTACATCGATTATTTTATGATTATAAGAGGATATACGAGTATGTTTGATTCGGCTTGGGTTTGCAAATGCGTCGATTCTTCATCAAGGCGGATAGAGATGCTAGAACATCTCACTCACTAAACCATTGAGGCATCACAAAAACTCTATTATGTTTGCATCGGATCAGAATTCTTCCTTAATTTTAACTTCGATCACCCACGATTTTACCACCAATTTGCCTATAGGTACCCATCACATTACTTAAATATTCCCTAGATACTAACGAAGTTAGAGGGTAATAATATTTGTTTTCAATTAATTCGATTGTTAATAAAACCACTCTATATTTTTGAAAGGGGTCAGTTAATGTTTACTTTGATAAGGATAGATAATTATCTATGTTTATTATTACACTCCTTAAGATTTCGTGTTCATACAATCAGCTCCCAAGTAGTAAGTACCTACCCACTTACATACCACAAAACCTATATAATCATTACATTTTTAAAATATTGGGAAATATGAAAAAAAAAAAAAAAATAAAGACGGATAACTCATTTATATTAATTCAGAAATGATCGATTATTCTAATGATTCGAACCATTCCGTTACGATCATAAATAGGGGGTTTTTAATAGTTTCTCTTTATTGTCGAAAAAAATTACGATAACGATGGCATTTTAAAATTATTTCGATGTTTACCATAATGTCATTGATGTTCACTAATAAATTTTCTATAACGATTTAAAAAGTGCAATTTTTAATTTGCCGTCAAAATGACAATTCGTTTTTATTCGTGATTATGGCGTTGTTGACGTCACGCCGACCAACGTCGGTGACAGATGTCTTACAAGGCAGTTAGTTGGGTTATCTCTTAGAGTAACAATATATTATTACTCTAAGCGTTATCTACACCATAATAGTGGTGGGTGAAGCGGCTCGGTTTAGTGATCCGGATCACTAAATCAGCTCTCTGTAAAGACAATCCACATGAAAACTGGACGAAAAAAGTATCGTGTAAGAGCGTCTTAAGGACGTCTTTAGGGGAGGCAAGGGAGCGAGGACGAGGGCATGATGCGGGGGGACGCGAACCGTCGTTCAATCGAGCCGGATCACCGACAATACAAAGAGCTGATTTAGTGATCCGGCTCACTTAACCGAGCCGCTTTGCCCACCACTACACCATAATGATGTTTTAGCCAGTTCGAACCGTATCGGAATAGGCAGTTTAGGATCGTTTTTAAAATCAATCATTGTGAATGAAAATATTAAAAATACACATTTTTGATGCGATGATCAGAATCAGAAATATGAACTTTAAATCTTCTATATTTTTAACGGTATCCATAGTTTGTGAAATTATCCTATTAGTATTTTGGGAATTATTACAAGTTAATCGTAGTAATAGTACCTACTCGAAGTTATAGAAATACATAAAAAAGCTTTTTTAAATTATCGTTTGTACAAAAAATGGCGTTGTCAATTTTCGAATATGATTATCTAAATGTTACGTTTATACGAAACAATGTTTTTGATTGGTTATTATTTATACTATTGTATGAAGCTATCACTTTGTGGTTTTCTATTATAATCAAATGAAACACTCACACTTTGTTTTAACCACATTTATTTAACACGCCTACCGGTTTCGGAACAACCGTTCCATGGTCCGGGCAAAGTGTATACACTTAGGTAGGCGGTAGGCGTGTTAAATAAATGTGGTTAAAACAAAGTTTGAGTGTTTCATTTGGTTATTATTTAGTTTTCAAGGATATTTAATAGATTGAAATTATGGAGTGTAGGTATATATATCGTAATGAGAAGACGTAGAGCGTTTAAATCATTATAAACATCGATTCATATGTTAGCCTGATTTTCGTTTACCTTAAAGAAGTAATATACTGGTAAGACGGCAGACAGGCTGATTGATTGTCTGCTGTGGCGGGAGTTGCCAAAACGTGCTTAATTACAAGTTCATGAAACCAGCGCTAATGCAGCGGAGCGAATGATTAATTGAAAAGCACATGCACGGATATTCAACGGAGTTTTGGGTCGAGACAATGATGCAATATTTATCTGTTCGTCTAGTGGAGAAATGAAAAGAGTGTTGTGCCATTTATGTGAGGAGTTATTCTCTTAGAGAGAGTTCGTATTGGAAAAACACAGGAAAACTTTTATTGACTAAATCGAAAACATGGGATTTGAAATAATATTTGTAAAAGTTTTAATAAATAGCCTGAAAAGACGACTTACAATACAAAAAATAATGAGAACATTTTTAAAAATCGCCAATCATTGTACTTTTAAGATATTTGTTATTCAAAGCCATAACTTTAATAACTTTTCAAATCAAATCTATAGCGATTTAGAAGATCTAATGTATATAACACCTTTCGACTCCTAGGCCCCAAACTGGCCAATGAATGGCAAAGCATTCAAACAGCGATATAAAGGTTACCAATGAAAGCATTTGGCTAACTCGTATGAAAGAATATGCGTTCCCCTTAACACCAGAAACCGCAATGTCATGTAACCTGGAACGAACTATTGATTTATTCCTGGAATATTATAGGGGTATATTGTTTTGTTGGACAAATGCTTTGGAATCATTGACTTTTCCACCCCCTGGATTCGTGGTCAAGTGAGTAGAAAGTACCTGCTAATTCTGTTCGCGTAGTCGGCAGATGTATGCGACTAGAGATGGATATCTTTCTAATAACGCCCTTCTTGTCGACAAGTGGCTCTCCTCTCCTTTGTTGACTTTGTGCAGTATCATGAAATGAACTTAAATATACATAACCACAATTAGTGGCGGCTCGTGACTTTTGAGTGAGCTAGAGTGCTAAGATTGAAAAATACGACGTTAATGTTCTGTACAAGTTCTGGTTTCATAATTTGTATCGTTCAGGGTCCAGGACATCGTCGCATAGTGAGATTGACAACCGATTTGGGTACCAGTGATCCTAAATACCCCTTTCGCAAATTACGACATTTGGCCGTTTTAGCATGCTTAGAAATACATTAATGTTAAAAAGTTATTGAATTATTAAAACGTGGTAAAGGCAGACCGCTAATGAATCCGTTGTAACCTCTCTCCCCTTTTAAAAAGAGTTATGCGTTAAAACGGAACCCTCAGTGGCAGGATCATATTTCAAATCACTGGTATTTAAATTACACTATATTTATAGATGATAAGTATAGATGAAACTATAGACTGGAATTCCTTGTGATAGCTAGCTACAAGGAAATTGATTTAGACTATTTCACCAAGTTGATTTTATTTGAATCACCAGGTAACTTCTACGCGGCTGAGATAGTGTGCGCCCTGGACTACTTGCACGCCAAGTCCATAGTATACCGAGATCTGAAGCCGGAGAACCTGCTGCTGGACCGAGACGGTCATCTGAAGATCACGGACTTCGGGTTCGCCAAGAAGCTGACTGACAGGACGTGGACCCTGTGCGGGACGCCGGAGTACCTGGCCCCTGAGATCATTCAGTCCAAGGGACACAATAAAGCGGTCGACTGGTGGGCGTTAGGTAAATAATTATTCATAACTTTTGTATTGATAAGAAATATTCTTCAGTCTTTATATATTGGTTTCTAAAAAAACTTTATGTACGGGTATACCTGTATTTTTTTTTAGATTACAGTTTCGTATTCACCTCTCGCTTTGGTCAACCGCAATTATAGCAATCCAGGGAAATTGTGCTCTCTTATTTATACGATTTTCGCAAAGAAATTCGCCATTCTCCCGGAAAATATTAATTTGAAAAATTTTATGTCTACATGTGTCATTTATTTTAAATGAGTAGGTTATTTTTAATATTACTTCTATTTTTTAGAGATTTCGAAAAAAAATCAGTTTTTAAATAGGAAGTCACACCCCTAAAACGAGTGTCTTATAGGCCTTCCACACAAGTGGGCGGCCCAATACTAAAAAAGCCATGGCTTTGAAAGGTTCGATCATCCAAAGGCAAGCCTACCAATTCTAGGAAAGGACGACCGGATGGTCGAACTTTTCGATGCCATGGCTTTTTAGTATTGGGCCATCCGCTCGTGTGGAATCCACTTTACATTGGTATAAGTATGCACTGTATGTAGTTCACAATTACACTTATAACAATTAATATGCAATAGTTATTTCAAAATCTGTTCCAAAAAATCTTAGAGCATTCTGAAAGCTTACTGTTTCTCCCTGGCCAAATTATGTTTTCCCTCCATAAAACACTTGTTAAATCAACTTCGTTGCTTTTCTTTAGTACCTACTCATTAAAAATAACATACTAAAATATAAAGGTAAACTTACATAACGACTAGGTAAGCACCTACCCCAGTTGGCTGACGTATTATCACGTTATTATCTAATAATGATATTACATGAATGCAATTTAGGTGGCTTCTAATTACACGCTAGTTTGACATCAGTGCCACCTCCACCTGTGGCCTATTATGAAAAGAACGCGCCTATAGATTAAAAGACAACTTTATGACCTGGCTCCAAGATTGCCTCCTAGCTTTGCCAAGAGATATAAAGATCTGTTTATAAATTAAATCATATTATACAATAATAAAATAAAGTGGTTAATTCAGGATGATTATTTATAACTGCTCCCAGTAATTGATGTTTTGCCAATAATAAATTGTAGCGTGCTGTGAAGATTTTATATTTGATTTAAAAAAAAAAATTTATGTAAATCAAATTTAATAATGTTATTATTAAGTTCTGCAAGTATTTTTAGTTGTTTATTATTGTGACAGCTGTTTCGGCGTTTAAGGCCATTTTTGAACTGCAGTTCTACGAATTAAACACAAAAAACAATCAATCTTTTATATTTGAACTGCTTGAGGAGTCAACATAGAATTACTTTCTAATATTTTCTTTTGTTGTGTAAGAAATCTGAACCTGGCAAAGAAAGTGGCACTGTTTACTAATTTTAATTTGATCCACTTATAAAGCTAAAGCTTTTCAAGGATAATGGGATAATATTTGTAAAAAAAATACTAACTTAAACATTATAGAATATATAATAGCTTGCGTTGTACTTTTTCAATTTTAGGAATTTTCTAGAAAAAGTATTGATAAAAGATGTAGTACAAAAACATAACCTTAAAAAATCAGTCCAATTCTTATTATTATAATAAATGTGTCTGATATACCATGGATATAATAACTAGAAAATGTGTCTGATATACCATAGATATAATAACTAGAAAATGTGTCTGATGTACCATAGATATAATAACTAGAAAATGTGTCTGATATACCATGGATATAATAACTAGAAAATATGTCTGATAATACCGTGGATATAATAACTAGAAAATATGTCTGATATACCATGAATATAATAACTAGAAAATGTGTCTGATATACTATAGTTATAATAACTAGAAAATGTGTCTGATAAACCATGGATATAATAACTAGAAAATATGTCTGATATACCATGGATATAATAACTAGAAAATGTGTCTGATATACCATAGATATAATAACTAGAAAATGTGTCTGATAAACCATGGATATAATAACTAGAAATTTTTTCTCAATATTTCCAGGCGTACTTATCTATGAAATGCTGGTCGGCTATCCCCCCTTCTACGACAACAACCCCTTCGGTATCTACGAGAAGATATTGAGTGGAAAAGTGGAGTGGGCCAGGCACTTAGACCTCGTGGCTAAAGATCTAATCAAGAGGCTGCTCGTACCCGACAGGACCAAGAGGCTGGGCAACATGAAGGTGATTAAAAAACCTATAATTCAATGAAACATTGTCAACGTTGACTCATACTTTATCCAATTTTCAAGCTTTTGATTTATTTTCAATTCGGTGAACTTAAACACATATAAAGTAAATGCATTGTTTATTTAGATGATAATAATGCTAAGTCACGAGGATGAAATTATTTGCTTCGATATATTTTTGTACAATCTAATGACCCTATGAATGTGCATATTTGAATCTTTGTTTTTATTTTTAGTGCGGTGCTGATGATGTGAAGAGGCACAGGTGGTTCAAACACCTTGACTGGCAGGATGTCTTCCTCCGAAAACTGCAGGTTAGATGACATTAAAAAATAATAAAAATATATTTTTTAATAATACGTTCTCAAGTAATCGAGAAACTTACTCCGTCCTTTTATTTTTAGATTCTTACACACCAGTTCAGCATTGGTATAGTTAAATCAGTCTAATGCTTGTTTAAACTATAACTACGCTGTGACAAAGTTTTACCTTTTCCGACACTATAGTAGTATTTAGAAATGAAACTGTATCTTACTGCTATCTTTTAAAATGCATATGAACTCAAAAGTTTCGACCAATCACATAAACTACGCTGTGACAAAGTTTTACCTTTTCCGACACTATAGTAGTATTTAGAAATGAAACTGTATCTTACTGATATCTTTTAAAATGCATATGAATTAAAAAGTTTCGACCAATCACATAAACTACGCTGTGACAAAGTTTTACCTTTTCCGACACTATAGTAGTATTTAGAAATGAAACTGTATCTTACTGCTATCTTTTAAAATGCACATGAACTAAAAAGTTTCGACCAATCACATAAACTACGCTGTGACAAAGTTTTACCTTTTCCGACACTATAGTAGTATTTAGAAATGAAACTGTATCTTACTGCTATCTTTTAAAATGCATATGAACTAAAAAGTTTCGACCAATCACATAAACTACACTGTGACAAAGTTTTACCTTTTCCGACACTATAGTAGTATTTAGAAATGAAACTGTATCTTACTGCTATCTTTTAAAATGCATATGAACTAAAAAGTTTCGACCAATCACATAAAGAGGGCAATATTAAATAATAAAAGGTATCTTTGTAAAAAAGTTTCAGAAAATTTATCATAGATGGCAGTATGAAAATTAATAGTGACCTTGCTAAAAAGTTTTATTAATTTATCCATAGATAGATATAGAAAAATGAGTCCTAACTAAAAATGTTACAGCAAATTTCCTATAGATGGTAGTATTAAATTAATAATGACCTTGCTAAAAAGTTTCCTTAAATTATCCATAGATGGCAATAACAAAATGGTGTCCTAGCTAAAATGTTAAAGCAAATTTCCCATAGAAGGCAGTATTAAAAGAGATGGTATCCTTGCAAAAGTTTCATTCATTTTCACATAGATGGCAGTACTAAAATAAATTGTGGCCGCCCTTTTGAAAAGTTTCAGAAGTGATAGTACTTAAAAAAAAGTGGCAGTACCTATAAAAGGTGTCCGTGTTAAAAAGTTTCAGTAAATGTTACATAGATGGCACTGTTCAAAGGACAACACCTGTGCTAAAAAGTTTCCACCAAAAATATGCTTATTGGTTAATTTTTTTAATACCTATTGTAATACATGTTGATGGTAGTAACAAAAAACTTAGCTAGAAAGTTTCAGGTTACTAAATATAAATCGTTCTAATATATTTTTCTCAAGAATGCTTTCCAGGTCTGGCTTTAGACAAACATATTGTAAAAGAGATTCATGTTCTAGCATTTTTCTAATACATATTTTTTTCCTCAGCCCCCGATTGTGCCTCAAGTGATGTATGAGGGAGACACAAGTAACTTCGATGAGTACCCCGAGACAGATTGGAAAGGAGCAAGATCTCTGGACAATGAAGAACTCCGGCTCTTTGAAGACTTTTGATGCCATTTAGAGTTACCCCTGCTTATAAATTTCTTAGTCTTTCCACTGGAAAAGCACTGTTGAATCAGTGGAAACCACAGAAAGTCAGAATAACCATTGTTTGGTTTGATAAATAATATTTATTGTATTAAATAATGTAAGCATTGTAATGTTTGTTTTGGATTTCGTCAGCATTGTAACGGAAATCCTGAAAAAATGAAATACCTAATCAATGATTTAACATTAAGAAATATTGTATGTACATTATTCTAGTTTATATTTATATTTTGTGTGATTTCACGATGTTACTTAATTAATTATTTTGATTGCACGATTTAGGTTTTTTGTCAGTAACCTCAGATCTGAATTGATTTCACTTTTAGTAATTGCTTCCCTTTATATTTAATATAATATGATTTTAAATTTGAAGATATCTTTTATCTAAGGAAACTTATACAAAATATTTTATTGTATTCTTTTAAGAAATAGATAAATAAATGGTTTTAGATATTGTTTATTACCTCCTGTTTTGGTGGATATTTCCAATTAAACCAATAATATTTTATTTTCGAGTCAATAATTAAACCCATTGAATTACATCATCCTATTTTATAAGACTTTTGATGTATTGTAAAATCGCTTTAATTTATTATTTAGAATTTTAAGATATTTTTAACCTTAGCTTTGAAGTTAACTAATATAATATATATAGCAGATACTTTTTTTTTTTAGTTGAGTTTTTAATTGTATCTATAGGAACTTGCCCATTGCTGATTTAAGTTAATGTAATTATTATCCAAGGTTGATATTTTATACACAAAATTAATATTAAGTAGTGTAGGAATAGAGAAGTTTTCAAATTTTCACGGCCCGAAGTATTTTCTTGAATAGTTTTTGGGATATTATTTTGTGTTACGCTTCCTCCCTCTTTAGCCAACGTATCGGACAGCGTTACAGTGTCCGTCATTTGATCTGACGGCATAATATCCAAAAACTATTCAAGAAAATGTAGGAATAGAGTTTCATGAATAGTATACAATAACTCAAAAAATTGTAAGTTAATAAATAATTTGGTTTGTAAATAAAACCAAGTTGAACTTCAAACCTCTTTGTAGTGTGTATTTAAAAACCAAAGTTTGGCTAAGTTATTTTTTTTAAACACTTTAAATGCATTACAGATTAAAAATTAATTTAGTAATTTTTTTGGGCAGGTAGAACTAATTTCAATTGTTACCCGCAGAATATGAATAATTTATACACACAACATTTTTTTTGTGATTTCACAACACTTGCTACCTGTCCTCTGCACTCCACATCCTGCATCTCTAGGACAATTGGAATGTTGTATTATTCAATATGAACTTGTCAAAATTTAACATTTTGAGCTCTTTTTAAAAAGGACCGTAGCAGGTAACTCTTGTAACTTTTTTATAACTTTGCACTTCACTATTTTTTAAATATTTATAAGTTTTCTTAACTTGTTGTGATTAGAAAGTCAGATTTCTTTGATGTATTTACATAATAAAATTTACAAAATTTATTTAAAAAAGAAAAAAAAAAACTAACCAGGTCTATGATTTTTTTGTATGTGTAGTAAAATAGAATGCCTGTAAGTAGTGCAGTGTTTAGTAGGAAACTAAAATGTGTGATGTTGCCATGTAAATATAGTCACAAGTTTAATAGATTGGGAGGGGGGACGCCAGAAAGAGACAGGGGTGCAGAAGGGGAGAAGAGGTGGAACAGTTGTATCTGTGATAGTGCCTACGGGAGCCATGTATGTATTTGTGTTACGACGATCAACTGGGGAGAAGTATTCGTAAGTCTTAATAAAAGTATTCTTGTATTATTTGAAAATCTGTCACATTGTTTGGTATAAATATAAAAATGAATATTTTTTATGTATTTGTATTATTTATGTTTCTACGTTATTATATTCCAAAACCCTACTTACGCCGATAACTAAAAATGTTTACAGAACCTAAATAATACTAATATGATTAAATTTATGCAAACAGTGCGTGAGAATGATAAACAAGTGATAAAAAAAAAACAATGATTTTGCTCAACCTAACTCTATTGGTACAAACATTCATAACATGACATAAAAACCATTAAAATAATATATTGATGCGTGGAGTTATATGGAGTAAATCTAAAAAGCGGTTCTTTTATATTTTTCCCTTTCAGCGATTTAGATAGATATTATCGTACAAATAATTCATGTGGATATACACGGTCTCTCTCCAAAAACTCATGGTACCTCAGAAAAACATGGTCATCTGCAGCACATGGGATACCCAAATAAGTAAAAAAAACCTCTTATCTAATTTTATTCTGAAAATTTATGGTCAACAAACTATTAGATCCGGGTTGACGTTTTAAAACATTTGAAAAAATAATAAACAGCTGATTGCCGTTTATTCAGACACAATTCAAGATATTCAGACTTGTACAATACAAAATAGAATTATTATTTTCCAAAAACCTACTTACGCTGATAACTAAAAATGTTTTCAGAACCTAAATAATACTAATATGATTAAATTTATGCAAACAGTGCGTGAGAATGATAAACAAGTGATAAAAAAAAACAATGATTTTGCTCAACCTAACTCTATTGGTACAAACATTCATAACATGACATAAAAAACCATTAAAATATTATATTGATGTGTGGAGTTATATGGAGTAAATCTAAAAAGCGGTTCTTTTATATTTTTCCCTTTCAGCGATTTAGATAGAGATTATCGTACAAATAATTCATGTGGATATACACGGTCTCTCTCCAAAAACTCATGGTACCTCAGAAAAACATGGTCATCTGCAGCACATGGTATACCCAAATAAGTAAAAAAAAAACTCTTTTCTAATTTTATTCTGAAAATTTATGGTCAAGAAACTATTGGATCCGGGTCGACGTTTTGAAACATTTGAAAAAACAATAAACAGCTGATTGCCGTTTATTCAGACACAATTCAAGATATTCAGACTTGTACAATACAAAATACCAGTGACGTGCATTACCCTTTAACGCTTAATCAGGGTAAAAAGGGTAGGCAAAGGTCTGGATTTTCACCACCTCACATGAAAAAATACGAATGTCTTTGATTTACAGATAAATGATTCGGCTGAGAGTGATGTTTCTGGTTGAAAGTTTCAAAGAAATCTCTTTAGTTAAAAAGATTATAACGTGAAGAAAATGATCTTTGTAAATATATATATTTTTTTTACATGAATATTTTACGTTTGTATTTTTTTTCTTAGGGTAAGCATATCTTTTCAGCCTTTATGGACTGCACGCCACTGCAAAATACATATATGGAACTGGCTGCAATTCTCCTAAAACAAAACTCTTTTTCTTATTATAAAAGTAAATTTTTATTTTATTTTATATCATTTCTGTTGAAATTGTTTAAAATTCTTCCATATTGCCAATTTTTAATTGTTAAGGCTAAACGAGTCGTAATACGATATCACAGATGGCGTTAATTTAAATATAAAAAACACCTTTTGCAAGCAATGCTTTTAAATATTGAAATGAATTGTTCGTTGGCGGGTGATGAAGTGTAATAAATTGTTACTGTTGATTTAAAGTTCAAGTCCTTCAATAAACTGATATACGTAAATAGAATATTTTTTTGTAAAATTAACATATATTGTTTTTAATGAATTTCTTTAAGCCCTTAAGCATAAAATTTACAACAACGATTTATTCCATTTCATATTCTGTATGTACACCCGACAACAAACAATTCATCTCAATATTTAAAAGCATGCTTGCAAAAGGTGTTTTTTATATTTAAATTTGCGCCATCTGTGATAACGTATTATTTTGTATCCTATGTTAGTTTTAGCATAGTTCCGATGGAAGAAGGGTACTTCCGAAACCGGTCGATCATTTTTTTCTCATGGTTTAAGTAAAATTGTTAAAGTTTCAATTTGTTAAATCCCATAAAAACGCACGAAATCTATGGCTTATTGGGTGTGACGTCACACGAGCTTTCGGATTAGCGGTTCAATAGGTGGTAATCGATGTTGTATGGATTCCATACAAAACTTCGAGAAGTTTATACTCAAATTTAACTGCTACATACTATTGTAGGTGCATCGTACCAAAGTGCAAAAATACGTTCATATCCGCAACTGATTAACAATTTATCAGCGTTCAAAGAAAGTCCATAGCTTACATTTATCCAACTTTTTTAAAACCTAAACTGGAAGACTATGCCACGTGTTGGTAACAGAAATGCGTATCATGATACCGCCGCATATCTGATATATCGATACCGGGTCCACAGATATTAGCGTTCTGACCGTTCTGAGATATTAAACGATATTTTGGTATTCATATCTATTGAATAATGATTTGGTACGTGATAATAATAATAATAATATTTTGATTATTTTTATAGCGCCATTTTGGCGAAAATCACATCAAGGACGCTGTACAAATGTTTTCTTTCCCAATGCTCTTTTTTCACTATTGAAATTTAGTACAATTTAATTCATTGCAATATTATACTTCTCTTTTAAGCAATGCTTGTGTAGAGAAGCGGAGTGTACATATTGCGTTCAGATGGTTATATATTTACACAGTAATGTTTCCTAAAGTGTCACAAGAAGATGCTTAAAATAATAATAATAAAAATACAATGGTTTAAATGATTATATTATAGAGTTGGTGGTTTACTTAATAGAAATAATGGAGTGCGTATCGACAAATTTTGTTTTAGAATTAAAATCATAATATAATATACGTAATGCTCAATGTGACGTATGATATTTAACATATAGCATAACGGTACTAGTTGTATATTATGTTGTCTATCTTATTACTAACTATAGACAGTCTATCATATCGATAATAAATACTGGCGTTACTGACCGTGCTCGATTCATTCGATATTCATCGTTATCTAACATTAATAAATCTTTGGTATCGCCGATATTTCTATAAAAATTATTCGTTCGTTGTCAACAATGAAAGAAACTATAAAAATAGCTAGAAATGACAAAATATTACGAGATTTTAAACCATTATGTCCCAGACACCATTAGGTCTACAGAAACCATTTTGATTTCAAATTGTACGCAAATTTTGTCTACTTCAAAAAGTATTAAATGATTTATCCCGAAAATTAGTCATTCAGGATTCAAAATCAACAAAAACGGAAGAAAGTTTGAAAAATTTAATTTTTTTAATCTCGACTACAAATGCGGAGGTAGTGGGTTCAAATGTCAGCATGTGCATGTAAATTTAATTGAATTAATCTGCGTCGTTTTACAATTCATTCCTTAAAAATAATAAATATAGTATATTTATGGTGCGTTCCAAAGTGAAAGTTGCTTGAAATGGCTTTAGCCGTGTTTAGGGCTTAGATCTGAATAGCCCGCTACTTCCCCACCTTCCTCTCCCCCATCACCTTCTCCACCCCATGCCTTTTACCCTTACAACATACCCCAATAAGGGATGTTATAGTACCACTGGCTTCGGACAGTTGGGACTCTTGTGCGGTATTCGAATAAAAAAATAGGAGTATCAGGAGAATTCATAAAGCGAAAGTAAATGGCAGAAGAATTAATCAATCAATGCAAAAATGATATAAAAAAAGCTTTATGGACACCCACCACGAATTACACAATATAAATATTAGGTAATATCACAAAAGAAAAGGTGTGACACAGAACTATTCCTGTTTTCTGCGCATGTGACAGCAGTAGACAGGTATTAACTTGGGGTTATAGGTTGAATAAATTGAATAGTTTTGAAACATTGACGTGATGGCTTGAAATAAAAATAAATATATTATGCATTGTAAGAAATAATAGGTTTGAGGTATCATTAGAAATACTCCGCTTCCGCTAATTTTTTACCATGTAAGTAAAAATACTGGGGGTAGCAAAAAATGTGACGAAAATCATAGCATCAAAATCAAGGTGTCTAAGTTTTCGTAGTCTATCTCTGCCTCTAATTCGTTTTTCTTCTGTTGTCTATAAATATTTGTATAATGTCTTTCGCAAAATATAAAAAAATTAAAAACAAACCAATCGAAAGAATTATTAACCTCAACACAGGCTTGTCCTAGTGAGGTTAAAAATTCTAACAATCCAAAAAAATATAATGTAAAGAAACAATAAAAAAATAAATAGAATTAATACCCCGCACCCATTTCCGTAACATTTTTTAATCCACTTAATTTAACGATAAATAAAACGTTCTGAAATTTCAGGACCACAAATAATTATAATCAAGACAATGGACGTGAATGGAACATCGGCTTTGCACACCCATTTATCTAATAGCAAGACGTCAACTTAAGAGGAACGGCTGTTTCATACAAAACTTAATTTTAGATTTGAGGCCAAAATGCTCAGGTAAAGCTACTGATCTTTTTTTTTCATCAAAAAGTATAGTAAATATTTAGTACGGATTAGAAGTAATTTATTTATTTTTGTTTTACATTATGAAATATAGGAAATTGAAGGAATTGATTTTTAGAGATTTTAGAGGCACCTTTAACAATTATTTGGGGGCTAACGGTGATTTAAAAAAAATCACATCGTCTGTTTTAAAATATAATGAAATATAAAAAAATTGTATATTTTTTTAAATATTTAAATAAGCATTATGGTGAACTTTAAATTAAATTTAAAACGAGCAATTTACTTTGGAACACAAATTTGCCGTACATAATTTAAAATATCGACCTTAAAAAAAGTTTTTTTTTTAAATGTTTTGTTTTTCTATTTTTATTTACGTAATCATATTTACATAACAAATATGACAATTAAAAAAAAAACAATAAACCGGCAAAAGTTGCCTCTAAAATTACGATGATAAATTTTTTTCATGGCTTATATTTCATAGTTTAAAACAAAAATAAATAAAATACTTCTCATACGTACTAGATATTTACTAAACCTTCAATTAAAAAATATATCATTCAGTTTGGATGGGTATTTTGGCCTCAAATCCAAAATGAAGTTATGTATGAAACAGGCAGCGCAGCCGTTCCTCTTAATTTCCAAAACTCGCCTCGCTTTCTGCCCCTCACTTGACCGGATTGCTTATCTAATTTTCATTTCCGGCAACCGGGTAGTATTTTTTTCTTCAAGGCTATCTTCACTACTTCGATTTTGATTTTCTCTTGACAACACAACTTGCAAGAGTCTGACCATCGCATTACCAGCCTTTTGGTACATTGACTTGCGATTGCAATATTGGAGAACTATACGAGCATAAGGTATAGTTATAAGGTATTATAGCCACCACTCTCTGTTATGCCGTAATAAATGACATAGATAATAACCAAGCGCACACTTCACAAGGTATCTCACCACTCCGTCATTTACAAGATAAAGGTTTAACAAAGAATGAAAAGGTTTTATACCCAAAAGCTGATAGAATTGAGCTTTTTACAATATTCGTATACCAGGCATCATATCTGGTACCTACAATAATACATTTAAAAAATCGAGTCATAGAAAACAGGCATTTATAACAATTAAAAAAAAAATCTCTAAAGGAAGAGAAAAAAATACATTTTGAATGTTTGCAGAAAAAGTAATATAGGTACTAAAAATTATCCTCCACAACAGCATTTACAAATATAGCGGAATAAGGTGTCCGTAATTTATTATTCACGTGTAGTGTGTACCAGCATGGATCAATATAATATAAATTCGACTGTTGTCTGGTATAAATTGTAATAAAACTGACTAACGCCAGACGTATACTGTACCGTCCTACTGTAGCGATAAGATTAGTGACTAGTACTCTATAATCTCTAATCTCACATGATCATAAAACGATGTTCGATAAACAAGCAGAGGAATCGACAACTTGTAATATTAGTATTTATTTTATTTTATCTATAGCAGTAATCTACGTTAGAGCAGTGTTCTTTAACCCGGTGGTTCGAGGAAGATAAAGAAATGTTTCCACTTTTGGAAGAATTTTTAATTTCTGTTGATGTCAACCAGAAAGTTTCAACATCTTGAATATTGAATTTGTTCCGCTGAACTCTAGGATTCCGCGGAGGGGTCGCGAGGGTTTCGGCCGGTTTCCCAAATCTACGAATTTAGAATTTTGTGTCAGACATAAAACCTAATTTTAAGACCAATATAAAATAAATAAAAACAAAAAGTTTGCGGTAATTCGGGTGAAAAAAAACGAAGATTAGAACTTTCAGAACAGTGGGAGGACAAAAACTGATTCTTTGAAAATTTCAGAAAAAGGGTTGAATACATGAACATATTTGGGGTACCAATGGAATATAATCTGAATCGTCACTATCAAATAAAACATAAAAAAAATGACAAAAAGTTTGTGTAAAACTTCGTAAACGTCTTTAATTACTCGTAGATCCTGATCGCCCCAACAAAATGCATAGATAAGTTTGATACCTATAAGTAACAGAAGTGAATTTTGGAATTTCTCAGTTAATAGCTTTCTATCGATTTGCTGGTTGCAATCAAAACGTTCACTGGTTTCCTTTCTGTTTTACACAATATAAAAGGGTTTCAGGACAAACTTTAGTCTTCAATGTTTTGTATTAGCCGTCCAGAATTAAATGTTCTTTAAAAATTTTAGGATGATAAAAATGATGGTATTTTGTGGTATGACCTCATGATAAGATAATTAAAGATAAAGGAAGCTGATGGGAAGATAATTAAAACGGTTTCTATTAAAAAAATATCTATAATAACAGATTTTACTAAATATTTTTTTTGAAAAGTTTGACTAATGATAAAAATCGATACGATGTATTTGAAATGTAGATATTGTAAATGTTTTGCCTGTGGCGCATTCTTCAAGTTCTTCGATTCATATGGCACTCCTTCCAGTCTCCCAACATACCTTGGATTGGGGATTTCATTGTCCCATTGCCTAAGGGAAATTGGGACTGTTTTGCGGTATTCACAAAAAATTACGTCTCTTGCGCTTCAGAATTGCCCTTCTTTCATATTTATTAAGAACTATTTTTTTCTTCATATTGCTGTTTCGCCAACACCCAAGCGGCTCGTTGGGGGGTTCCGTGGCTGAAAAACTTCGGGAACTCTTGATCTACAGATATATATATATATTCTCATATTGCCGGGCCGCAGATGTAAAAAGACTGAAGAACGCTGCTCTACAGGGCACGTGTTATTATTAAATAACACAGAATGTTGTAAAAACGTTCTTAAAGCATTATAAAAAATTAATTAATTTAAAAAAAAAGTCGTTTACTTCTTATTAATATTATTTTACCTTTTTTATTATATTCATTTTTCTATTTATATTTGTATATGTCTCACGTAATATGGCAGATCGGGTTTGCACTATCCCCCCAGTCGTGTTGGATTAAAAACTTAAATAAATAAATAAAGGTAAAGTAAAATACGAATAATGTTTTTTTTTTTTTTAAGTAAATCACATCACTAAATTCTGCAAGTATTTTAGTTTTATTTATTTATTATTGAGACAGCTGATTCTACAGTTTTAATATTGCATTAATAATATTATTAAATTTAATTTTTCGGTGATGCCAGCTATCACTAAACTCGGTATAATAATATCTCTATGCGATATGAATTCTGAATTAAGGCAATTGATAAGACATTGGCATCGCTCCACACTCCACATCAGCGATAATTTAATTTAGTTGCAGAATACCTGTGTCCCGTCATCACTCTGTCTGTCTTCTCAACATACGAGTAGTTCAGGAGGGTAAAACCTATATTTACCCCGTCACCCCACAGAGGTAAGACACTTCTATTTACTAAAACATTATACTAATATGTAAGTACATACTCAAACATAATAACATAAAATACATATAACAATACACAACATCATACACCTCGATAAAATATTGACAATCTTTGTCGATGTGTATGAAACATAATCCAATTTGCACATCATAGTTAGAGAAAATTAAAAAATATCTTTGCAATATGTAAGTTGAAATAGCTGACATTTGCTTACCAAACATGATCATAAAAAAATATTTAAGTATCTAAAAAATAATTTTATCCACGGCAGAAGATTCTCTCATTATCGACCTTGTGAACGATCATCGTTCTGAATGAATTGTTACTTGAAGTGGCTTTATTTATATTCAGTGGCCACATCTGAGTACACAGAGTACCCCAAACTTACTTTTTCTTCCTCTGTCCCCTCGTTCAAATGGGGATGCCATAATTACTCTGTCTCTCGAATGTTGGAACTCTTGTCACATAAAATAAATTAAGAAAATTGTTCTAGTTAAGGAAGTGTTTTTTTTTTAAATACTTTTAATTATCATAATAAACAAAAGTGTTTTTCCTGCAGAAAAAAATATTGCTGCTGTGCTAAAAATACACCGTCGTGTAGTTAAGAAAGATTCATTTAATTTGAGTGCCTAGTAAAAACTTACCTTGGAATATTTAACATTGACTGTCATAGAAAAATACAGTCTTATCAGTCTCACATTTTAGTTGGTCAATAAAAACCTGAATGCCAAACACAAACAAAAACAGGTTTTTTTAAACATAATTGGCAGGGGTGTGCACAGAGTTTTAAATCAGGGTAGGCAGTAAGAAAGCAGCGAATTAATTGATTAATTGATTATTTATTAATTGATAAACTAAAGTTTTTAAGACAAGATTTTTGTGCATAGCGCAAAGGGTAACAATTATTTTTATAAACAATAATTATTAGCCTGAAACACTCATCCAAATTGAAAAAACAGATAAATGTCGCCACCTGCACCCTTCTGATTGTCCCATCTGCTGGTATTTACGAAAAGTACTGCTTTTTTAGACACTAACACAGACGAGGCGGTCCCTGACGCTTATTGCGTACACATCATACATGTACGTTTGAATATATAGAATAGATTCAACACTTGATTATAACGTGAACGTCCTTTGCATAATTAGTTCCTGCCTTTGACACGTTAAAGTGGTTCAGTCAGGGTGGCGCACGCGGCGCTGCGTTTCGTGGCTGGTACTGCACGCGTCTTTTTGAAAGTGGAGGCCGATTTCTTACGATAATTTTATGCATTTTAATGTTCTTTGCATTTTAATGTTCTTTGCATTTTAATGTTCTTTGCATTTTTATGTGAGCAACGTGGGATAGACAGTGCATGTGGCGGCACGCCTCTGATCATCGGTATCTTTTTGTGCAAGCGTTTCATTAAAATTGAATTGATAATATAGTGGTAACGTTTCTTGCAGTAAGAAGTCTAATTTGCAAGATGCCGATCAGGGAGTTGACCACAGAGTTGGCCCAGCTGGCCAAGGATGAACTGGGAGAGGTTCCTTCCAGGATTCCTGCTGATCTTCAGGCCATCAAGGATTGGCTCGCCAAGCAGAGGTACATCAATGCGAGAACTGGTACGAGTTTATCTTATCTTTTAGTAAATTGTCAATTTGCCTAAATGTAATCATCTCACCGAGAAGAATTATCATGTTGCCAAGGACAAGGGTCAATAGATCAATCAAACGAGTAGTTGAGCTTTAAATACAATGACAAACAAATCAAATTACATTCATACGATAAAGATAGGAGTATGGATGTACATTGTGCAGTGATACTTTGTTTATTAAAACTAATAAGGATGAATATTATTGTCGTAATTTAAAACTATAAAATAAATATGTTTTTTTACTATCTTCCTTCCATACTCAATCGAGGAATGTGCAATTAGAGAAATTAAAGTTTTGAAAGAAAGAGTAAATTTCAGACGAAAACCGTTTTCGATAAAAAGCTTTTTTTAAATCTTGGGGAATATAACAAATTTTTCCTGGTTCGGAATATTTACCGGTGAAAATGGGTGATTTAAATTATTTAAGCTGACGTGCAGGCGAATCATTTTAAAGCGATTGTTGCTTCTGTAGTGGTGCACACTGATAGTGGTTCAAAAGTTCAAGGTTGTTTGAAATAGTTTGGAACACCCGACTGCAGTTCTTCCTTAATCCGCTACGACACAGTACACTCAACAAGAATCTCTTCTACTGTACTGAATGATTGAGAGATCAATGTTTTTATTACTGTAAACCATTTATCTAGAAAACATTTTATTTTTTTGTTATGTCACATCTCACAGGAGCGCCCCTGTCTGTACGGTGTAAATACAGCCGAACTATATCACCACCCGGCAGGGCAGCGTTGTGAGGCGGGTCAAGGTAGGGGATGTAGGAAGGGATTTATTACTGCGGTTTTTGAAGAGGTCCGGATTATATGAAGGAGGAAAAATAGAATAAAACTTTAATCGCATAAAATATTTCTAAACTAATACGAAATTTGATATATTTTTAAAACTTGGTACTTTTACTCAATATCAAGCATTCATTTTTTACGTCTTATATATTATATCTCTAATATCTATGTATTTTATTAATATGTTTGTATTTTGACAATTTCAGACGACCAATGGCTTATTGCGTTTCTCAGGGGCTGCAAATACAGCCTGGAGAGGACGAAAGAGAAGTTGGACAATTATTACACTATGAAGACAACCATTCCTGAACTGACGGTAGCAGTTCACCCATCGGATGCCAAATTGCAAGAAATCATGAAATTGGGGTAAGTATAGACTAAAACATATCATCATATTAACTTCTTCCATTCTACTCTGGTCTGCCACCTATCACACTTCGACAAGGCGTTTCTGCTCTACACTACTTCAGTTTTTATTGAGCAGTCTCTAAAACTGCTTTTCCCAGCTTAGTCAGCTTAAATAAGATTTTTTTTTTACTTAATTTTCTAAAATAATCAGGAATGTCCTCAATATAAAAAAAAGAGATTAGGATATACACGGATCTCTGCCAATCACTATTAGAATATGGTATTATTGGATGTGTCAGTGTTAATGATAATGTTCTTAATTTAGTCATTATGACACAAAAAGCTTTGTAAGAACTAGCAATGACGAAATCTTCAACAATCTTAACATCATGTTAATAAAACAATTACAAATTCTATATACAAAAAAAAAAGAAAAACAACAAACACACACATTAGAAACAATATATCTCAGAGTCTAAAACGCATCCAACAAGCAATCACAAATACAACAGTTGGACAAAAAAAGCTTCTTATACTATGGTATTAAACTCTCCAATAAGATTCGATTATCTTTCAAAAATTATAATAACATTAACACATTTAAAACGCAAATAAAACGATGGGTACGTTACATAGTAAATCTGAAATAGGAAATATATTAACACCAAACACAGACTGATACAGAAACCACTCAACACCACTTAAACAACATATGTATTTTTTAAAATTTAATTTTCTGTATATTCTCAGCACGAGAAAACCCACTGAGGATATCTTTATTTTTTACCTGTTATAAAAAGATAAATAACCATTTATTATTATTATTAGTCTGGGACGACATCACTAACCGGGCGACTGCTCTAACTGAGGTATCGGGGTAACCTTCGAGACCCATGGGGTTTCTCTGATATTAGAGTAACACGATGGTAGGTATACATATTTCAAATGCAATCATTGTGTTTGAAAATGCAATTAATAACATTGTTTTAAGTTTTATAGCTTTAAAGTTTTTTACTTAATCACTAAATCTTTGCTCGGGGGTGTCGGGGATTTTCTTCTCCCCTTGTTGCATACTAATTGTATTTTTTTTTCAACGTTTACGTTATTTTGTTTTCAGCGTGAATTTAATTCTTCCCAAGCCATGCTCGCCAAACGGCGTGCGTGTCATCATTGTCCGCCCAGGTGCGTACGACCCGAACAAGTTCAATGTCTTGGACACCATGAAGCTCAATAACATGTCCACGGAACTGCTCTTACGCGATGATGACCACATTGTCGTCGCCGGAATGCGAGTCATCATCGACCTGAAGAACGTGGGAATGGGCCACTTCACTCAGATGACTCCATCCAATGTTAAGAAGATGGTCATGTCTGGGCAGGTAATTAATATTCTATTTCTCTATAAGTCAACCCAAAACGCATAGATAAAATATCTATTACAGATAGAAGATTACACCACTGACAATCCATGGATCGACTGATAGAAGAGGTAGAGAAGAAAGATCGGACCCCAACTTTGGAACTTACGTGATTGACACGAATTCCGTTTCGCTAACTTGCTGCTAGGCGAAAATTTGTCTGGTAAAGGTTGATAATATTTTAATTTGTTTAGGGTGAGTTAATACAAAAATATCTAAAGTTTTACTTTTATTCTCACCACATTAATTACGATCTGAGGATTGTGAGAAGGTATGGAGTAATATTCAATTACTATATGGATACGTAATGTATTTTTTGCAGTTTAAAAACTCATGATGTTACGGTTTTGGACGAAAAGCCCGTCGCATCGAAGCAAAGCAAACTACTTCAGATAGGCTAATAGGTATATTAGTTGAAGATTTATAAATTTTGCATTAAAATTATCTATATTTTCTTCTTTTAGGAAGCTTTGCCCATAAGACAGAAGGGGACGCACCATATCAATACACCCCCGGGAGTCGAGAGCGTCTTTGCTATTATCAAATCCTTCATGAACGAGAAAAATAAGCAGAGGGTAAATATAACAAATGTATCGAAACAATTTAAATGAGTTAAATAATAAGTTATATTCATCAAATTTTGATATTTTTCAGCTTTTTATTCACAATGAGGATATGGAGGCTCTCCACAAATTTGTTCCAAAGGATATATTACCGGAAGAGTATGGTGGCAATGGCGGCAAAACCCAGGACATCATTGGTTAGTTAAATAATATATTTTTAAAAATAATTGTTATATCTTATTTCTATCCACCTCACAACATTCCACAATATGTACGCCATAGTCTCACTCCAGGAGTACTCCTTTCCCGGTGCGACCGGTACAACGGTACTGTTTTGTTAGAACTTGGAATAGGTACGTACTCTGAGGATGGGTAGGTGGTTGAAGTTTATTCAGTCGGTTTACTTGGAAACCCAAGCCAATATAGGAATGTTGGATGGATAGACGTGGATTAAGCACGATTTAAAAAAAAAATGATGAAGATGACATATATTGAACTGGTCTCATTAGCTAAGTTGGATAAGCGGTTGCCCCGGATAGGCAGAGGTCCTGGGTTCTGGTCCCAGATGCGACTGAAATCTTTTTATTTTCTGTCTTTTTTTCCGTTTTCATGTTTCGTTTGGGTTATGTTTTGACGGCCTCCATGGTCGAGGGGAAAGGCTCTCGACTACGAATCCGAAGGTCGCGGGTTCAAATCCCGGCGTGCGCAAATAAATTTTATTTAATTAATTTGTGCTGTTTCACAATTAATTAATTAAAAATAATATATAGTATATTTGCGCACGTTCCAGAGTGGAAGATACTCTCAGTATCTGGTGAAAGACCACCTTTCAGAATTGAAACGTTGCTTGAAATGGCTTTTAGCCGTGTTTGGTGACCAGATCTGAATAGCCAGGTATTTCCCCACCTTCCTCTTCCCTTTCCCCTTCCCAATACCTTCAGCCTCACAACATTTCGCAATTGGGGATGCCATAGTCTCACTGGCTCCAGACGGTTGGGAGAAGTTGTGATTCTTGTGCGGTATTCATCTAAAAAAAAACGTTAATATTATTTTCTACAATGATTAAATATTAAAATGAGGTTTTTAAGTCTCAATAAAAATAATTAAAAATTGAATATCTTCTTTTTATATTTTATTCCTTTTCGTGCTGCTAGAAAGCTTCTTTTTGCTTCTTCTTGTTACATCTTTCTCCGTCTTGCTTCTTTTAGTTTATCCTTGTTCTTTTTGACACTTCATGCTTCTTTTAGTTTCTTCCTCAGACTCCTGTATGGTACACAGATACATTTATTGCAATGTCAAACCAGAGGTGATTCAAACATGAAACACTTATTGTTCAAATTTATTTTTTATAGATGACTGGAAAAAGAAGATGGAAGACAACGCCGACTGGTTCATGGAGGGTGTTCAATTCAAGACTGATGAAAGCAAACGGCCCGGAAAGCCCAGGACCGCCGAAACCATCTTCGGCATTGAGGGGTCCTTCCGTCAGCTGAACGTAGATTAAACATCACTTCATCAACACACTGAATAACAATTTGATGGCACAAGTAACTTCAATATAAAGCTCATCGAAAAATATTGAGGTTACTCAATTATTAAAACCTTTCCACCGACAGATATTATTCTAAGAATAAAATAATCAGAGCGGTTTATTTCTTGATTTTAGGACAATTTTAAAATATTTTTTTTTTACATTAGGATAAGGAATCGAGCGGATGTTATCCACATATGTGTGGGCATGTTTTAAGTAGTTGCTAAGTTATTCAGTCTCCATATAAAGTGAGTTGAGTATACGAGTTTGCATGCTACCTATGGGTTATTATTATTATAATCGTTTTATGAACTGAAAATAAAGAATGAATAAATAAACAAATTGTACTTTACTACTTATGAAAATCATCCATATTGCAATATAAAGGTAGTCTATTTATTTTTATTTCAGATAATTAATAAATCTTAAAAGAAATATGAAACAGGAAAGAGGCAGAAAATAAAATAAAGGTATCGGTCGCCTCTGGGACAAGAGCCCAGATTATTATTATCTTATTTTTATTTATCTTAATTTTTTTAATTTATTGTAAATCAAATTTAATTTGTCATTGTTAAAATCTGCAAGCAAAATGATTTATTTCATCATTATAAAAATATATATAAAGTGATACTACACAAGAGTCACAGCTGTTCCCAACCGTCTGGAGCCAGTGAGTCTATGGCATCCCCAATTGGGGTATGATGTGAGGCTGAATGTATTGAAGAGGGGAAGGAGATGAGGTAGAGGAAGTTGGGGAAGTACCTGGATATTCAGATCTGGTCACCAAACACGGTTAAAGCCATTCAAGCAACGTTTCGATTCTGAATGGTGGTTATTCACCAAGGTGATACTGACAGTATATGCCACTCTGGAACTTACCGCAAATATACTACATATTATTTTTAATGAATAAATTGTTAAATAACACAATTTAATCACAATAAAATTTCATATTGGTAAAAAGCATTTACTTTGTGGCTTGTCAATATTATAATGTAAATGTGTACATTTGTTTTAAACTACTTCAATTTAATGTAATAATCTTGACTGGTTTCGGTAGCACCCTTCCCTCGTCAGGAATATATTGAAACTAAACTATTACTTGCACACTCCGGGATTTGAAACCGCGACCTCCGAATTTGTAGCCAACGATTGTAACCACTCGACCACGGAGACCATTTTGCATGGACAGTCCTAATACAATATCTATCTCTATTAAAGAAAAATGTTCAATTAAAGAAAAAAGCTGCGGTTTGCTAAAGCGCTCCCGTGTAATTGAACTCACGGTACAAAATAGTCAAATGTTTGACCTATCCGAAATTAAGATGGCGGACAATCAATAACAGTTGATCTTTGTTATCGCTCTGATATGTGGGAGGGCGTCCAAAATACAATATATCTATCTAAGGTCATTCATCAAGGTGGAGAGGGGGTCACTTTTGACTTGCAATCTTATAAATCAGTCAGACATCTAACCTGCGTCAGGTAGTCGTCAATCTCACTAAATATTTAGTACTCATTTAAAACACACGCTGGTTGTTTCATCTGACAGCAGAAAAGGTAAGACCCGCTTTATCAGTATATTTTTGAATGTTTTAAATTTGTAGTGTTTATTTGACGTGTTAAAACCTGTGCATATCAGTACTTCGTGACCGATCTATTTATAATGTTTATAAACGATAAGAACGCGCATGTATTATACCTACAGGTGTATATCGGAAGAGTTACAAATTTTACAACAGCTTTAAAGTATTTTTTAAAATTATTAATATTATAATTTCTTAAAGCGATTTTTATTCACTTTGTGGCGTCATTATTAATTAACTAATTAAAACATATACTTTGTTTACTTCCACTGCTTTAAAGTGGTGTAAACAAAGTATATTTTTAAATTAATTAATTACAATTATTTTTTATTCATTAATTTTTAAGTATAAAAAGATTTTACACGATTTTACATTTTAGACTGCCAAACTGTAGTCGATAAGCAGTGTAGATAATATTTATTAATTACATTTGAACATATTATTTGTATCTTTAAGAAAGTAGTCAGATTTAACAGATATTAATAGTGGAATTTAAACAAATTAAAAAATAATTCTAGTGAGTGAACAATGCAGTAAAATCAAAGGTATTGCAATTAGGTGTTATGAAAAGCATAATCTTTTTGGAAAAATGAAATGAAATGAGGCAAAATATTTTCCTTTTATTCGGATGCATTTTATTATCATCGTTATTGTTCAACTACCTTATTAACGCATTTATGTTCATATGATACTGTTATCAATTGAAATATTATCAATCTGACTAGCTTTTCTCAATCTCGCTGATAGTATATTACTTGCATATACATAAATAAACGTGTATAAAGTATTAATATCGTAAATTGATTTATTTCCAACAACATACGCTTGTCAGAATTCATTTGCACACGAACATATTTATTTTATTCCACAATATACCTACCATCGCCTTTCAGTGAGAGGTTTTCACCATTACAATGCATTAGACTATCCAATTCATCAATTTTCCAACTTTCATATTTCATTCATGACAGATTTTCCAACAAATCTGAACATTTCCACAGCGCGACAGACCGCGGCACCGGAAACACATAAAACAAATATCGTAAATTTTTTTAATCTATGCGAGGACCAAATTATACTGGAGTTGAGTGAGGTAAGTTGCCCTTGCCCCACAAAAAAATACACGCGTCGAGTTATCTAATTAAGAGGTAAATAATATTATATTAGTGAATGTTACACAACTCAATGCAGGTACCATAGTATTATATTCCTATAATAAAGTATCCTTATCAATAGATATCTTCCCGAAGATAATAAGTTATTAACTCTCTAATGAACCTGGATAGTGATTTTGCTTAAAACATAGATTATTTAGAGATTAATCGATCGCCAAACGTGTTCACAGTTTTTTTGATAACGATGATTAGTGTCGACAGCTGTCGGTTTAAGGCCATCCACCGGCTAAATTTTTAACGAAATCACGCGCTCCTTATGCAGGTGGCGACAAGGTTCAAAATCCTGCTGTACATCGGCCACATGTTTCGATTTCGGCAAAAAAACATCACCAAAATGCGTGTTTTATTCTATTCTGTAAAGCTCAGACATAATTATTAAAATGTTTTACGGTCATATTCTAAAAAACTTAATTTATCACAATGAACAATGCGAAAATATGGGAAAAAGAGTTCATAAGTAGGAGATTTTGCGCTTTAAACATTTTTTTAATGTGTCATACCAAGTGACGGTGATCTACTTGCAGTATTTAATTCAGTTATCTATGATATTTCTAAGTCGACAAATTCTCAAACCGAAAACGCACGATTTTGCATTACTTCCCATTGCATCGCCTTAAGGAGAATCTTTTTACCTAATCATTTCAAAATGTAAATAGGAGCTTCAGCACTGCGAGAGCACTCAGTGAGGTTTTCATACATATTATTAGTACTTAACATAAAAAAATATATTATATTATGTATATATATATATATAATATTTATGGACAAATGGACATACTGAGAAAACCCTAATCTAAGGCAATGTCTAAAATTCTACTGAATATAATCCATCAAAGAGCTAAATATAATTTTTATGTCGAGTAAAAGCTTTTTACGGATAAGCTCTTAAGAGAAACGGCTGCAAGGCCTGTTTCATACAAAACTTAATTTTGTGATTTGAGTCCAAAATACCCAACAAAACCGAATGATATATATATTTTTTAAATTAAAGGTTTAGTAAATATCTAATAATACGTATGAGAAGTATATATATTTTTTTTAAATTATGAAGTATGGGCCATGACAAAAAAAATCATAATTTTAGAAGCAACTAAGAAAATTATTTGGGGGTTAGCTGTATTTAAAAAAAATAAATTATTACGTATATAAAAATTTAAAAACAAAACATTAAAAAAAACCCTTTTTCCTGTCGATATTTCAAATTATGTACGGCAAATTTCTAAATTGGTCGTTTTTAATTTAATTTAAAGTCCACCGTGATAGTTATTTTAATATTTAAAAAAAATATATACTCTATATAATATATGTATTTTACATTTCATTATATTTTCAATGTAGAAGGGGTAATTTTTTTTTAAATCACCGTTAGCTCCCAAATAATTGTTTAAGGTGCCTCTAAAATCGCGAAAAATCAATTCCTTTAATGGCCTATATTCGACAATATTAAACATAAATAAATAAATAATTTTTAATTCGTACTAGATATTTACTATACTTTTGAAAGAAAAAAAATGATAATTAGGTTTAGGTGAGTGTTTTGGCCTCAAATCCAAAATTAAGTTTTAAATCTTTTAATATCTTTATATGGTAAGTTTTTATTAGGGTAGGCACAGCTTTTCAGCCTCTACGGACTGCACGTCACTGGTAGTTAATTATTGTACGATGCATGATAAAACATTATCGCTATTTGAATACAATATTAAGTGGACGTATGCTAAAGGTTAAGGCTGCAATTGAATATCGTTATAATATAATCTCGAATTGAGATTGTTTCTGAGCTTATGATGATTGTACCAGAAAATTGATGGCATGTTGGGCGTCTGTGAGTGACGATGATTATATTTACATGAGCACTTTACTCACGCTGATTTCCCTATTTTTTTATGATCCAGTTATATAACTGCATAATGGGCATCAGGGAATTAAGTCCAGAGCTAGCCAAGATTGCAAAAGATGAGCTGGGAGAGGATCCAGCCAGGACACAGGCGGACCTCCAGGCCATCAAGGATTGGCTTGCTAAGCAACGGCACATTAACGCAAGAACAGGTGAATTATTTGTTTATATTATGTACTACTTTTCCTCGCGACAACCTATTATGTTCATATTAGCCGTAGACTCAGAAACAATGAATTGCTTTTCCTCAATAAACACTACTAATTATAGGTACCATCCTCCACTGTCCAGAATATTTGTTAACTCAAGCCAGGGCCTTGACATTTTTGATACTAGTGGTAATACCTTTTGTAGTGCTTTACGAAATTAGAACTCTAAGATTATCATTTAGATTGTCCAAAATCATGGACTCTACTAAAACCATGTTCAGGCTTTGACTCGATGTTCTCTCAAATGCATATTATTGTCCTCTTTTTGTCATTGCTTCATTCTTATATTATGTATGTGCTGTTCTTTTTCTGTAACTCTCGTTTATTTCATTTCGTTTTATGTATTTTGTGTAATTCCGTAAATAAATAAATAAAATCGTGACCTGTTTGAAGATAGAGATTTAGGTTTCTGAAATTTTTATTTAAACGTAACCTTTGTGTTTTGGTATTGCGATGCTCATAATGTTGGCGTTCAATGATTTCAGATGACCAATGGCTCATTGCCTTTCTCCGAGGCTGCAAGTTTAGTTTGGAAAGAACGAAGGAGAAGTTGGACAATTATTACACCATGAAGACCATGCTCCCTGAAATAACCAAGGCAGTTGACCCGAAAGATGCCAGAATGCAAGCCATGTTGAACTTGGGGTAAGTTTTTTTGTCACAAACACAGTTATTTTGCTCATAAGTAGTTTTTTTTTATATTCCTAGGTGGTAATGCAAAATCGATGAGATTAGTTGATGTTCCTGGCTATCTTTCTCAGTTCCTATTTGAAAGGATCAATAATTTCGAACCAGTACAATCTATGCTTATGTGAAGGCTCGTGATTTTTTAGTGTGCTAAAGTGCTAAGAATGAAAAAAAAACGGAATTATTGATGTTGTAGCCAAAAACGATATATATTTATGTTCTTACAAAAAGTCGATTTACGAAAAAAAAAAAACGTTTTCTGCTACAACAACATCAATAAGGTCGAATTATTCAAATTTAGCACTCTAGCATACTAAAAAATCACGAGCCGCCACTTCTTACGACTGCTCTACGTATTAGCAATTTATTTCGCTCGATTTACTAAAAGACATCAATGATGTGGAAGACGTTGAAGATGTTGAAGATGTTGAAGATGTTAAAGATGTTGAAGATGTTGAAGATGTTGAAGATGTTGAAGACGTTGAAGACGTTGAAGATGTTGAAGATGTTGAAGATGTTGAAGATGTTGAAGATGTTGAAGATGTTGAAGATGTTGAAGATGTTGAAGATGTTGAAGATGTTGAAGATGAAAAAGACGAAGGTTGATAAATAAATTTCTTTATAATTTCCAGGGTCAGCATGATTCTTCCGAAGCCGTGCTCGCCGTCAGGACCAAGAGTGGTTATGCTCCGCCCTGGCTGCTACGACACCAATAAGTACACCATCTTGGACAGCATGCTCCTCAGCAACATGATCTCGGACATGTTGCTGATTGATGACGATCACACCACCGTGGCTGGCACTCGCTTCATCGTTGATCTGAAGGGGGTCACTATGGGGCATTTTACTCAGATGACTCCGACCACTATCAAAAAGATGGTTATGTCTGGACAGGTAATCTTTTTATTTATATCTCCCACGATGCATTAAATATATCAACACCATCTTTGTGAAAATTTCCTAGTCTGATTAGGATTTTGAAAACTCTCCTGAAGGTTATGTGGAAAAATCAGTAGCAGGTGGAGTTCGGGTAAAGTAAAGACGTGTTTTGGTGGTTTAGACATTTTTTTTGGATTTTTTAAGCTATTGACCATATTTCATGTTATCGATCACAAATAGTCGACCAGTCTATTTAAATCAAAATAAAAAAAAAATCGATTTAATAATAATAATAACAGTTGGATGATTTGTATAGCGCCGTTTTTGTGAAAAATCACCTCAAGGGCGGGATTTATCCCTATTGTTAAATTTTCTACCGCACTAGGTACTTCAGCGGTACGATTTTTTTACTGGAGGGACGAGTGCACTCTTTATGACCATTTCTTCACTCGAACCCTTGGCACAAACCAAATTATACTATTATCAATGCCATTGCAGCCTGTATAGATTCTCTCTGGAGTTTCTCTGGAGACAGGGGAACATCGAATATCCCGAATCGACGTTTATAGTTTTATTGAATTTTGTTTGTTTTTCCGATTCATCTTTGTATCTTTCTAATTGAAGGATATAAATCGCACTAATTTTACTCCCAACATAGCATATTCTTGAAAATAATCTAACATTGTCATGCAGTCAGATATTTTTGATTACAGGAATCGTTACCGATAAGACAAAAAGGAGTCCACCACATCAACACTCCGCCAGGCGTTGAGACTATTTTTAATCTCTTCAAATCTTTCATGAATGAGAAATCCAGACAGAGGGTAGGCTAATCATTTCTCGTGGATAACAATCAATTAACCAAAGACCATCATTTTCTGATTAATATTTGTGTCCAGGTATTCGTCCACAATGAGGATATGGAGGCCCTTTACGAATTTGTTCCGAAGGACATTTTGCCAGCAGAATACGGTGGAAATGGAGGCACCATCCCAGAACTTATTGGTAAATAGTTTTAACTATAACCCTTTATTTTACATTTTTCAAGAAAATTAGGAATCTATACTTATTGTTTTAGGCACTGATTAGTAGTTTGGTATAAATGCTTGACTTTCACATTCATTGTTATCAAAAAAATACTTCCCGTTGAAATGTACAAGAGTTATCTAGTTATGGTACTTGCGGACTCATCCAGGAAGTTTCCAAGTGTCTTCGTAAAAATAAACACTGTAAATAAGAGATATAAAAAAAAACGTTTTAAAGAATCAACATAAACAAACATAATTTAATGTCTCCGATGTTGGCAATTTTTTGTAACTTCGGAATGTATGGACGTTTGTTGAGACCACTGTGTGTTATCTCCTGCGATTGTTGTTCTTACACGGATACTTATTTATTTTTGTGTCAACAGAGCAAAGCAAGGCCAAGTTGGAGAGACGTAGCGACTGGTTCCGGGAAAATGCCCAGTTCAAGACGGACGAGAGCAAGCGAGTCGGGAAACCCAAGACCGCCGAGACTCTGTTCGGTATCGAGGGATCCTTCCGACAACTCAGTGTAGATTAAGGCTCAAATGAAACTAATTTATTTTTACCATCTCAAACCAAAAATTACGCAATATATTGTATCCTTTATAAATTGATATCCTTAAATAATGTAACGATTTTTGACGTTTCTGGGATATTTTTGTAATAGGTTTTGTCTTTTGATTTTATATTAGAATGAACGCTTATAAATGCATGAAAAACTGTTCGCCATATAATATTTGTATTATGTTAGTAACATTGTTGTATTTATAAAATGTTAAATATAACACAATTATTGCAAGTCTTCATTTTTTATTGTTACAAAGTATACTTATATATATATATATTATACGTCTTATGATAATTAACAGACTTATTTTAATTATTTAACCTTGTTAATTTGTCCATGAACGTACTTCATTATTACATCGAATTATTTTGAATTCCGAGCTTATATGCAAATAATGGTACGACAAATATAACTATCCATAACTAATTCACATACCAATACAGCGATGAGTTAACACTTATTATTCACGTTGAAGTACAAAATTATCCTTTTTTCACGTAATTACATTCAACCATTTATACCTAAAAATATATTTCACGGAACATCTATTAAAATGTATGAAAAAAACCAAGGGAGCGTTTTCTGAGCAGCTTTCAAAAAATCCGACGAGGAAGGCGGTCCTCCTGTCAAATGACTCTGAATTAGAGGTGGGTCATTCCACTTAATTTACGAACTCGGTTTCAATTCTGAGTTCAGCCACACGGACTCGATTCCTCGGACTCGGTCCTTTGTTCCTTTCGGTCCGCCTTGGTCCGCCGTTTCGCCGAAGGTCTAGTGGAACGACAGGAGTCATTGTTCCGCTGTTTCTGTGGTCTCTCTGATTCCGGAAGGAGAAAAACGTACATATTACGCCTTTGAATGTGGTCGATTTTCATTTCTGACTCCGACTGATCCGGGTGTTTCTGATTCCAGAAGCAAAAATCATTCATATTACACTATTAAATAGGGTCGCTTTTCGTTTCTGATTCTAATCAAAAACTTTAGTCGTTATTTGAGTGTGAGAGAATTAGTGAATCCGGTTTAGGAAACTCGGAGTGAGTCCACCGCCTTCGGAATCGGACTTATTGGACTCGGTTCAGCTGGAACGACTCTTCTCTACCGTATTGTATACTTATTTGATATTATTACTGTATTATGATGCCGCTAAACTAATTTCAACATTAACCTAAAAATTAAGTTGTTTTAAAATGTAGATCCCACAGTATTGGTTTAAGGACTCAACTTATTATTGAAAAAAATATTACTTTATCATCCAATGTGCAGTGTAAAACTACACAATATGAGTACACCTCTCATGAAAGGGGAACATTGCGGTACTCACGTGAAGTCAGAAGCAATTGTTACCAACATAACGTGATGTTATTATGAGATGGTTTTTTATTCACTTTAAGATGAAGATTTATAAATTCTACGTATATATAGCTTTGTATTCAGAATCGGTGTTTGTTGATCTATATGAATATATTATTTTAAAGTCATCACATTTTTATCTGGAGCTCCTTCTTGTTGCAGCAAATGACTTTCGAAAGAGGTCTAGTCCATTGAATTTGGAGCCTGGAAAACCAATTCAATGTCAATAGAATGTATTTTGGCTGTTGTTCGTATCGATAAATTAGCCTGTGCATTGTCGTGATGGAAGAGATTTTTATAGATTGTGTTCTGGGTTGTGTTTAATCAATCGGAAGGGGTAAATTATCCAAATAGTCAAAGTAATCTTTGACGATTGTTCTTTCATTATTTAAGAAACATGAAAAAAAATCCTCAAACATACCAAAAAAACCGAAGCCATGTCTTTGCCGGCCGATGGACAAGGCTTTAACTTCTTGGGCGGCCTATCTCCCCAATTCGCTCACTATTTAGGTTTCTCTTTAAATTTTGTTTGGTAAAAATGTATTCAAGTCATTAGAGGCCACAAATTGATTGAGATTTTTTTCTTTAAGTAATACGGGTTTTTTTTCTTTAACTTACTCGTTTAAATTTTATGTGGTTTTCATTTTTTTTCCAGTCAGCATTCGCGGGATTCACCTTGATAAAGCTTTTTGCACTCCTAAATTATCAGTTAATATTAAATGTGTGTCCCGTGTCGATATACCAGTACCTTAATCATATGTTATTTTGAGCACATTCATTCGCCGGCGACTCAACACCATATATGATGAACTCGAGGAGAATTTTCGCAAATAACCGACCCTAAAGGCCTGCCACTGCGGATGTCATCTTCGATGCATGTTTTGCCTTTTCTAAATTCAGCAGTACATTTTATCACTAGTCACCGTACAAAATTAGCACATTTTAAAAATAATTTGTAAGGGGTTTTGTCATAGAAAAGCTTTTCGATGATCCTCGTTTCATGAAAGAATCAAAACAAATCACATTCAAACTCCCGTCAAAAAAACTGAAAGAATTTAACAATTTAACAGGATGTTAATAAAGGTTGGCATTACAAAATAAAACTCCATAGAACATCGCCTTTACGTTAGTTCTTATTGAACTTATTGAACTCCCCCCGTAGTCAAATGTTTGACCTGGCCAAAATTGAGATGACAGGCAATCAATTAAAATTTATTGATCTTTGTTATCTCTCAGATAAAGTAGGAGGGAATCGAAAAGACATTATCATTGAAGTAGTAGTAGTTTGTAAATCAAGGTGGAGGGGGGTCACTTAAAACAAGCAATCTTACAATTCAGTCAGATATCAAATCTGCCTCGCGTAGTCGACAATATCTTTAAGTTTTTATTATTAAAATTTCATAGTTATTGTTTCATTGCATATAAGAAAAGGTAAGTCATGTTATTAAGGACAATTGTTGGTAAGTCATGTTGTTTTATTTCACATTCACGAGTGTTCATCAAATTGTTGTTTGGTTGATGTGGAAAATACTGCTTAGGTTAATACTTCATAATCGATGTATACCCAATAACGGAATGATGTCGTTCTTATCGCGTTTTCATTTTGCCATCTTGAATTGGACATGACTGCATCGCGCGTTGTTCATTAGATTCGTCCACACGACGCGAGGCAGGCGTGCGAGGCAGCGTAGCAACGCACGCCTCGTGTTTCGTGGATGTGTTTCTGTGAGGGTTGTGCGCCAGAGATCACATCATTAATTTAAGTGAATATAGATAATGGTTTTGCTGAAAAAGAAATCCAGTTTTGAGATAAATTATTACTATAGTTAGACCAATATATACGCCCACGATTTTCCCGATAATAACGACTATAATATTTTCGATCAGAGGAGTACATAATGAAGATTAGCAAATATTATCTTGGTTTACAAATAATCGCTTAAGCTTTTTGTCACAATCTGTCCCAACCTAACTTATGCATACCAAACCACGGGTGAGTGAAACACGGGTGCATGCCTAACCCCCTATTGGTTATTGATATAGTACCCCACATAAAGTGAAAGTATTAAATTTCAATGAATAAATCGATAAATAAAAGTAGAAAAACAATGCATATAATCCTCTTGAACGCTTTTCCATCAAAAAGCATATTTTTTTCTTTGGAATTATCGGTTTTCTGGGCAACCCTTTTTTGTATTTCCAGAATTACAAAAACTTGAAACATTTAGGCGTACCTGCATACGAGTATTTTATTGTTATTTTTAAAAATATGGAAATCGTCCGAAATAAAAACCAGAATGACTACCTATTAATATGTTCTCAATGATTATTGTGCCAATAAGCTTGATGTTACGCATGCTCAGATTTTTAAATTTGCATCGTCCCGGCGCAAAAAAATGTTCCAAGTTTCGTTTCGATAAAATTTGTCGATAATGCGCGGTTTTGATCACGCCCTTGTTTCACTGACAACTTATTCGTATTCTTATTTCGGCATTTGTGTTTCACTAAAACTATATAAGAAAATATAATTTTGACTTACCGGCTGATTATTTTATGTCGTAGGGGTAATACTACACGATGGGCATCAGGGAATTAAGTCCAGAGTTAGCTAAGGTAGCCAAGGACGAACTGGGAGAAGAACCAGCGAGGATACCGGCAGACCTCCTGGCCATCAAGGACTGGCTTGCTAAACAAACACACATTATTGCAAGAACAGGTGCGTGTTTTTTTTACCATTTCAGTTCTATTCATTATATCTATTTTCTTAGACGTTTTGTTATCATAGATAATGTTTGAAGAAATTTAATGATAATTATTTTTTGTCATTGATATTTGAACCTTTCGCGAACTTTCAACTTGTCTTATCAGTGTTGAATCAACCAATACGTTGAAAATGTCACAGTTTACATATTTCAATAATTTTTTTATAAATTTTGATAATTTTTTTATTTCATCATAAAGATAGATGCCAATAATATGGGAATAAAAATGAAGAATAATCAGGACAAATCTTGAATTTGAGAGATGATTAATTAATTAATTAATAATTGGATGATTTGTATAGCGTTGTTTTTGTGAAAAATCACCTCAAGGGCGCTGTACAAATATTTCTTAAGTAATTATGTACAAACAGATACAGAAAAATATACTTACCTGGCAGGTCTCTTCAGATGAACACAGTTTTATTAGAAAATTTATTTATAGAGATGATAGTTTTACATGGTTATTTGTTGCTCCTTTTCTATTGATGCTACATTTATTAGAAGATTGGTGGCAAAAGAAGAGTTGGTATTGGATCTTAAAAAGCATAAGAAGCTTTTAATAGATATTAACATTTTTATTTATTTATTTTACACTTTGATTATTTACGGTGTTGCGGGCTGTGGACGCATTTGCGCACCGTTGCGTGAATTTTTAATTTTTATTTATTTAATGACTTTAGGTAGGTACTAACCGGCTAGCCTAGCTAAGCAATTGACATGTGAATTTCTTCAATTTATGAATATGATTTTCTGAAAAGATGTGCTTTAAGTTTAGTTCTGAATTCTGTCAAGTCTTTGATAATTCTTAAGTCATATCGATGAAGATGACATAAATTGATCTGGTCTCATTAGCTATGTTAGTTAAGCGGTTGCCCGGGATAGGCAGAGGTCCTGGGTTCGAGTCCCAGATGCGACTGAAATCTTTTTTTTTTTTTTTTTTTTTTTTTTTTTTTTTTTTTTTTTTTTCCATGTTTAATTTGGGTTATTTTAATATTATTTTCTTCAATGATTATTTTTTTTAAGGGTATATGAATATGGTTGCGCTGTCTACAGATATTTAGAAGCGTTTTTAACAAGTTTGGAATAAAAAACATGTTCAATAGATTTTGGAAAACTTATTTATTTCCTAAAAAATATTTTATAGTAGTTATTTTTATAGAATACGTTTCTTATCAGAGCACATCTTTTCCACACCTTAATCTTTTCATAATATTTTACCTTCCAGCTTCATTGGTTGCAAACCTTTTGCCGTGATTGTGTTTTTTTGTAATGTGGATAATATTAAAAATATTTACGTTCAATGGTTTCAGACGACCAATGGCTCATTGCCTTTCTCCGAGGCTGCAAGTTCAGCTTGGAAAGAACAAAGGAGAAGCTGGACAACTATTACTCCATGAAGAGTTTTTTCCCTGAAATAACCCTTGCATTTAACCCAATGGATGCCAAAATGAAAGCCTTGTTGAACTCGGGGTAAGAGTGTAATTGTACTAAAAAATAATTATTAGAGTTATTCTGTTTGTAATAATGATTAGTTTTAGTGTTGCTTGGTGCTTACGTGAAATCGATGAGATAAGGTAATGTTGCGTTCAGCTATCTGGTGGGCATCTGTTTGAAAGGATCAATAAATTTGAACTAACTCAGATGCTTATAAATCTTTGACAAAATAATATAGGAAAATTATTTGGCTCAACATTCGCGACAAACAAACTCATCTCTCTATTTTGACTACTCAGATCGGTGTTTATATCGTTGGTGTGCAGTCCATAAAAACTGAAAAGTTGTGCCTACCCCGAGAAAAATGAACCATTAAAAGAAATTTTTGATTTTAAGATTTGGTAAAAATGTATTTTTTTCGGTGAATTTGATGAGGAACTTGTAAGCTTATTTATTCAGTTGGCCATAAAAATAAGCGAAAATGATAATAAAATGGCCCTGTTCAAATATTCAATTCATAATTCATACTTGAAAAATTACACGCAGCCTACCTTTGGTCATGGAGCAATGCACGCCACCGGATTATAGTAATTAGGTGAGCTCGATAAGTTTTGGACGTTCCCAGGTCCTTACCATCCCTGGAATCCAAGAAACGGCCACTCTCGAGGAAATTCTCGACTATCTCAGATGTCCAGTCTTGAATGTTCAGATCCCCTTTATGATATTTTCCTTCCCGCGTGACGGAGGTATATGTTGATCATTTTCAGAGTCAGCTTGATTCTACCAAAGCCGTGCTCGCCGTCTGGTCCGAGAGTGCTCTTGTTCCGCCCTGGTTGTCTCGACACCAACGAGTTCACCATCCTGGACTGCATGCTCCTCAACAATATGATGACGGACATGCTGATATTCGACGACGACCACACCGTCGTGGCTGGTACTCACGTGGTCGTTGATATGAAGGGTGCTTCTATGCTGTTTTTCTCGTATTTCACCCAGATGAATCCGGCCACTATGAAAAAGTTGTTTACATCCGGACAGGTAACATCAATTAATTTATAATTACTACGTCACCGCAAAAAACGAAAATTTTCGAATTTCTATTTAGCATCAAACACTTATACTTTAAAAATCATGACACGATTAAGGACCAGTAATCCTATAAAAGTAATACAGTTAACTGAATAGGGTAGTCATGTTCTCCAGATATAACTTTTCTCTTCGTTCCCACCGAAAACACCCCTACTACCATTATATAATAACAAACATACGAAACTTACTTACCCCTACTACCATTGATTTTTAATTAATTAATAAAATTATTCATTGTTTCCTCACATTTAAAATGTATTGTTTTTTAAATACGTATAGTGAATAAGCAGAACACACAAAAAAAACAGTCATCAACATTCATCATTAGCCACTCATCAATTATCATACAAACTTAAAAAAACACACACAAGTATCTACTTATTATATAGGCCCACTGGGACTTTTAGATGACAATAATGTATACCATCATATAATCAGTAGTAACATACGAGTATGTAAAACTAAAGCTGGTAGAATGATTTAACTGAACAGTATACAACAAATTTAGATATTATAATTAGATATTACTATAAATGTAAACAAAGTGATAGTTAACATTATTGCGGTTTACCGAACACACAGATCCAATGAATATACTTTTATGGATGAATTCAGAACCATTATTTTATCAAAAAAAAAATAAACATAACATAATAATAACTGGTGATTTTTACATTGACATTTCAAATGAAAATAACAACAAAATAAAATCTGAATTTATCAATTTCATGTCTGAAATGAATTTTATATTGTGTATAAAAAATCACACTCGAGAAATGACGGGCCAGCGCCCATCATGTATTGATCATATATGGTGTAGAACAAAAGATACACACAAGATACATACAATAATATTAAAAAATAATATTACGGACCATCATACATGCATCTATATATAACAAATTAATACAAAGAATAATAAAAATTCGGAATGCAATTCTTATATAAAAAAGTCAATAAACCATACTAAATTAAGTATAAAAATAACTAAGGAAAATTGGCTGCCCGTATTACAATCCACATGCACTGAAACAAGCGCAATTGTTTTTGATAATATTCTTTGTAATCATATTAAGGCATCAACTGATACTAAAAATATAAAAATAAATGCTAAATTAAAAAAAAATGAAACCATGGATCTCACATGGTTTAGTCGTGTCTATTAGAAAAAAAGAAGAATTATATCGCGTGACTAAAAAATTTCCCTACGATAAAAAAATTATCTCTTTTTACAAGTAATTTTGGAACAAATTAACCTCTTTAATAAAAATAACCAAAGAAAACTTTTACAAAAAGGAAATTGAAATGGCTAGTCAAAATGTAAAACATATTTGGAAAACAGTAAATGAAATAAATAATAAAAAAAAGAAAAAATCTCTCATACAAATTTTTTTTATTGAAAATAATTTTATAGACGCCGTAAGGGAACCGAAAAAATGTGCTAGTGCCTTTAATAAATATTTCGCTAGCGTCGAACAAAATTTAGCCATACAGATCGATGAAAAATATAAAATAGATCATTTCGAGAAAGACTGTCCTAAAAAACATAATCTGTCTGTATTCCAACCGGTAACAATAAATGATATTGAAAATATTATTAATGATTTAAAAGGTGGATCTGCACCTGGATTTGATGGAGTCACAGTAGAACCACTGAAACAGTATAATAAATTACTAAGCACTCCAATTGCCCACATTATAAATTTAAGTTTGAATAGTGGAATATTCCTATCGGTTTATAAAAAATCTATCGTAACTCCAGTTTTAAAATCTGGTAGCCCTAACAACATAACAAATTATCGACCTATATCTCTCGTATCAAATATTGCAAAAAAAAAAAATTGAAAAGGTCGTCAAAAAGCAACTCATGTATATTATATTGAAAAATCAAAATACTTAGTCCGAGCCAATTTGGATTTAGAGAGAAATTAGGTACTCAGGACGCATTGGACGAACTAACTTCAACTATATCCCATGCACTGAATAATAAAAAAAAATGCGTAGGCATTTTCATAGATTTACGTAAGGCATTCGATAGTATCTCACATACAAAACTAATAAACAAATTAAATGATATCGGTATTATTGGCAACGTTAGGTATTGGTTTCAAAGCTATCTAAGAGGCCAAAAGGTCAAATTAAAAGCTGAAATTTTGGATTTTGGCATCCCCCAAGGGACTGTCATCGGTCCAATTTTATTTATAATTTATGTCAATCAAATGTTTAAATTATCCATTCATCGTAAAATTTTTTTTTTTGCTGATGACACTGCAATAATTATCGAAAAAAAGACATGGAATGAGATTACCATTGTTGCCAATCACGACATAAATATTTTCAAAGAATGGTTTTATAACAATCTATTATCGCTCAACACAGAAAAAAACATAATTTATTCCCTTCTCTCTACAAGAAGAAGTACCAACAAATTTAATTAACACAACCATTCACTCTAAAAATTGTATAAATGATATTACATGTAATACGGACTGTGCTAAACTAAATGAGAAATCTAATATCAAATATCTTGGAATCATAATAGATAAAAATGTAAAATGGAAAGACCATATCACCGTTGAACGAGTAAGAAAACTTATATATGTATTCTATAACATACGTAATATATTAAACAAGAAAACAATTAAAATGGTATATTATGCATTAATTCAGTCCCTATTGCAGTATGGCATTATTCGGTGGGGAGGGGCTTATAAAGCCTCACTACAGCCAATAATAACAATTAAAAAAATAATAATTAAAATCATCATTAAAAAACCATACGACTTCCCTACTATAGAGATATTTCGGAAATTCAATGTAGCATCTATTACCGAACTGTATGAAAGAAACGTCTTACATCAAATTTACAAAGAATTTTTCATCAATAAAATTCACTCAATAAAATTCACTCAATAAAATTCACAGTATAAGCAATAGATTTAAAACTAATAGTTTAATAGCCATCCCAATGTTAAGAACGACCACGGCTCAGCACCACTATTTGTATTTAGGTATAAGATGGTTCAATATATTATTATATAAAAACAAAATTAGTATAACCGACACTTTGAAATATGAACAATTTAAAAAGCAAATTAATTCCCTGAACTTAGATAAAGATATATTGTACCCCTAAAAATGTACTATCTAGCGTATAAATTACTATTTGGTTGTATTTATTTAATAAGTCTTTACACGTAGCAAACACTTTGTGGGAATACATAATTATAAAAAAATAAAATATATTTTTATTCACCCCTGAGGAAGGTTCAGGTTGAATCGAAACCGGTTGGATGAAAAAATAATAAAGTGGAATTAAAACAAAGTTATTTTATTTTTTTATATTTAATAAGTTTTTAATTTTAATTTCATATCACCTACTCTAACTATGTATTCATTTTATCTTATGCTTGTAAATACTCCTCCCATAACCACGAGCTACTGGAGCTCAACTTATGGAGAGTAGAATAATAATAATAGTAAAAAATCACGTATATCATTTTTATGTTATAATTTTGTAATTTTTTTTTGTAATAAATAAAAAAAATAAACTAAAAATAAAAATAAAATAACGGTTGTAAAGAGAGGAAAGGATAATAAGACAATACATGCATTTGCTGAGTATACATAACAGATATTTCAATGGAATCTGTTCAGAAGAACTTGTATCAATATCCTGCGCACCAGCTAACAAAGATCGCAAAAGTTTACTTTGGCTAGTAAAAATTTATTTGTAATAAAAAATAGAAATACATACAATAAAATATATTTCCATGGTGTAAAAAATATTCATGGTAATTTTCAAGTTAATTGTATCAAGAATTTTGAAAATTATTTACGAAACTTTTTTCAACGGATTTAAAGTCGTAATTCGTTTTTCCTGTCTCTCATTTAATCCGATTCTTTTTAATATACGCTTTAATGAATACCTCATAATTCCAAGTGGATAATATAAAACGTCCGTTGACATATAATTGAAATTCAGTTTTTAATTTTGATTACAGGATGCTGTTCCGGTAAGGCAAAAGGGAGGTCACCATATCAATACCCCGCCAGGTATGGAGACCTTTTTTAATCTCTTCAAAAATTTCATGAGTGAGAAAATCAAAAAAAGGGTAAGTTAACGTCCTTCTTCGAGGTTGACATATTAATCATATAAAAAAAATCATTTTCTGATTGATGTGTGTTTTCAGTTGTTTGTCCACAACCAGGATATGGAAGCCCTTTACAAACATATTCCAAAGGACATTATGCCAGCAGAATATGGAGGAAATGGGGGCACACTTTCAGAAATCACTGGTAAACAGCCTAGTGCCTTTTGATTTACTAGTTTATATTGCGACGGAAATTAAAATTACTGAGGTTTATCCCTTTATATGCAACACTCCCGGATTACGAATAACCTGACAATATTTTAAAATCTTCAACTACTATAATTATAAGAGGAAGATATTGCTTGTGCAACGATAGAGGACTTAGCCCGCCGAGGAATTGAACTCAAGATGCCTGGGTGAGAACCGACCCATTCGCCAACCCAGCCACGGACCGGTCGGTTTATTATCGAGGAGGTTTCTAATAAATCTGGACACTTAAATGTGATATTAAAAAAAACCCCTTTCAGCAATGTTTTTATGTAAATTTTAATGATTGTTATTTCAAATGAAAAAAATACAATACTGGATTTAAATTGAATGTTACCTGATCATTATTTAGTGCCCATCGAGCCACTTGTAGGTACTATAGCTTATTCTCATGTAATGACTTTAGATAAATTAATAATAATATGGACCCGATGTCTGCAGGTATGGTATGTGCATGTTGGTTTATGTTACAGTTGCAATTTGTACAGATACTCTTTTCTCTTTATCTCAACAGAGGACACGAAGGCGAGGATGGAAAGATTCGGTGACTTTTTCCGGGAGAATGTCAATTTCAAGACGGACGAGAGCAAGAGACCCGGGAAACCCAAAACCATCGAGACCTCGGATGGTATTGAGGGTTCCTTCCGACAGCTTAATGTGGATTAAGGCTTAATTTGAGTGCTTTCAGTATAATTTTAAAACAAATGGAATGGAATATACGAAATATTCCTTATTTTAGTAAAAAAATCGAAAAATCGATTTTTTGGATTTTTTGAAGAAATGCTGATAAGGACATAGAAAATAAAGCAAATCTGAAATTTCACTTGAATCGGACTGATGATGCCTCAGAAAACGAACCTAAATAAAAAATCCAAGAACACCCAAAAACGTGACTTACCTTTCCAGTTGTCAAAAAGGAACCACTGATCCAAAATGGCTGATAATGCTAAGATATGATAAACATATGTGTACCAACATAACAAAAAAAAAATCGATAATCGAATGTACACAGCCCGCGAAAATTCAAAATTCACTTTTGAACACACCTCGTACATGGAAGGCATTTCAAGTATGTATTATCTATTCGGTGTTACGATGGAAAGCTGAAAAAAGATGTTTTTTAAGAAATTAAAAAATAAGAATTAAATATGTGCATTGAACAAAAAATACTCATTATATATTTCCCTCTTTTGTGTATTATCTATTCAGTGTTACAATCAATGAAAGAACAGTTTTTTTAAAATAAAATTAAGTAATTAAATATGTGAATGAAAAAAAAAATACCATTACTTTTATTTCCCCCTGTGTGCATTATCTATTCAGTGTTACAAGATACAGTGTTAAATGAAGATATTAAAAAATGGTAATTAAATATGTGCATTGATCAAAATAACTTTTTATTTCCCTTTGTTATAAAGAACGTTTCGTCACAGAACTTTCACTTTTTAATCCCGAATTTTTCTTCAATTGCTAGTAATTAACACAATTAACATAAATCATTAGAAAATATCTCAGCAAAACAACAAAACACATACTTTTAATAGCTTACGACGAAATTGGATTTAGCCATCGGTTCAGGTGAATCTATATGATCATACCTACAATTTTGCCGTGATTAATGCGCAAACAAATTAGTCACATTTTGAGGGTTAATATCTTAAAAAAAATTTGCCAAAAATGGAACACCACATAAATGACCAGAAAACTACAAAATGCAGTCGATAAACGAAAAAGGTTGTTGAAACTTCTGCCGTTTTCAAAATACAAATAACATAATGTTGAAACTTTTTTCAAGAACGAAAGCTTCCAAAAGCATGACAAGCTATAAATGATCCAGATACAGCAAAATCATATCAATTTAAAAATATACAAAAATACAACAAATACATACACACGAGACTTTACGTTTCTTTTTTCATTGTTACATAGTATGTACAGAGAAGTGGCGTGAATAGCTCTACGACTAAGGTAGGCTGTGTGCAAATGTTTGATTTCGGGTATAAATTATTGTGCATTGATTATTTGAAAATGGCTATTTTATTATCATATTCTGCTGATTATTATTACCAACTGAATAAATGAGCGTACGAGTTCTTACCAATTCCTTAGAGGTTTGTCGAAGTTTTTAATTTTTATATAATCCTTTAATTTCTCTGTATAGTTCGTTGTTTTTTCTAGGACACGCACAGCTTTTCAGCCATTATGAATTGCAGGCCACTGGTACAGAGTATATATGTGTAACATTATTATTTTAACTGTGAATCCCAAGATTATGTCAAAAATTTTAATATCATTGCGAAACAGAAAGTTTGATAATGCACTACTTTGCATTCAATCCATTTTTGAGTTCAGTTGATCCATATTATTTTATCCACTGTTACTAATTTTATAAATGCGTATTTGTAGAAAGTACCCACTTACGGAAAGCACGAACGTCGTGACAAAAGTTGCAATTCATAATATGCGCCACGGAAAGTACTGTCTCGCAAATGAGCCTTTGTCACTTATGAATCTTTGTAATATATTGATGTACAACTGTCTTATAGAGACAAAGAAAAATTAATAAACTAATTTGAATGGAACTGGGCACAACAAACAAATGGTGGAAGTCAGACCTCATCTATTGATTGTGGATCTGAAACAGTGGTCATTCGGGTGAAAGGCTGACTAATTGAAGAGGACCTACAAATACAAAAAATAGAACTCATTTGAAAGATGCCATTCAAAATTGAACGATAAATTTTGTTAAGAATAAGTAGAAACTACCCACATTATTATAGCTTTGATTGAATTATTACATAATTTGGAAAAATAATGATCTGTTAATTATTAATTTATTTGTCGGTTTTCCCGCTGTACATTGAGCTATCTTCCCCACTTAATCTTATCAATCTCCATAGACTTTTATCTGTTCTAAACTGAGCTATAGATAAAAATATATAATGTTGATAAGGCGTGTTATAATTTATAAACACGAGTAATATTATTTTGTTTTCTATACCTATTTAATCAGTCGTCCATGGCGGCTTAATAAACAACGCTGTTATAAACTTGAGTGAAGCTAGTGAAAAGGTAAGATTAAAAAATATATATTCTTTTATTATCAGTGATTGATTACATTTGTGCAGCGCCGGATCTGACATACGTTTATACTGAACATAAAACATTCCCGAAATTATTCCCTAAATCAATATTACCTAAATTGTAACGGTTACTTTGTAGTCACTGGAGGATAGAAAGATGTTATTTTTCAGAGAAATCAAAGGTTACTTTTTTAATCACGCATAACTGTATTATCATAAACGTAACTCTCCGTATATTGGGACAATTCCCGATATACGGAGTTACCCAATGTTCAAAAAGCAGCTAAAATTTAAATAGGTAACCGAAGTCGCAGTGACAGTGACACTATTCCATAAACTTCGTTTTCTCAGCAACCATGAACGAAACGGAGGGAATTATTGAATTTCTTACTGTTTTGATTTTGACAATAATTCCATCGGAAATTTCATGAAAAGTGATATTTGTGGAAAAAAAAGCAAATTTGTGAAGTAATTAATTACACACTGGTTTCCGGAATCACAAACCATTTTCTCAGATTCCATGGGGATAAAGTCAGGAGTCAGAACTTAGAAGTCAGGAGTCAGGAGTCAGGAGTCAGGAGTCAGGAGTCAGGAGTCAGGAGTCAGGAGTCAGGAGTCAGGAGTCAGAAGTCAGGGGTCGGTAGTTAGGAGTCAGGAGTCAGGAGTCATTTTTATTTAGTGTCACGAGCTTAAAAACCGGATTTGATTATTTTATTATTAAAAAACTGTAAGATTCTATTTTTTTCAGTAAAATTTTCATAGTCTTCATAGAAACATCTATACACACGATTTTTTTTAAGCCGTTATAAAATATGTGCAAGTAGCCTATTATCACATAGACCCCTAGAAAAAATTAGAATACAAGAAATACATGCGATGTTGGCGTGTTTCGTAATCCAAAAGTCCGTTGATTCAGGCATTAAATGTTTAATTCAAAAAAATATTTTATCATTTCATTTCGATGAAATGGAATGGCAATATACAATGCAGACAACGTAAGAGAGACAGATCCCTGTATTTGCTGTGTTTTCATTGACTCCCCCGGGGCTAGAACAAAAATGTACTACGTTAAAGGCATACGGGCTCCTATTTAAATTTCCGTTTAAGGCACTTCTATTGTGCGTTATGTATTCTCTGCATAGCCCATATCTGAAATGCCAAAAGGGGATTTATTTTGTTGATAGTAAATTGATCCATAAATCCTGTGGTAAACGCAATATCGCTAATTGAGTTTAAAGATAGTGAAATATATCATAACCTAGAATAAAAAGAGCTTAAAAAACATGTTTCGAACTCAATCTTTCGAGATAAATATGAAGTTTCAGCAAATCACAATTAAATAAGTAGATATTTTACTCGATCATTTCAAATCTATTATATCAAGTTAGGTATATCATTTTTGTCCAGTATTTGATTATTTTTAATTGATCTGGAATATTTAGTTATAAGTAATTACTTTAAGCCATTACAGGCTATTTAGAAGTTTAAAATGTTTAAGAAATATATATCACTGTTATATAATTATTTTATATAATGTGCAACAGCAATTATCATAAAAGCTGTTTGCGTATTGTATGTCTAGAGATGGCACAACCCATCTTACGTATTAATGCACATGGAAATAACGTGAGACAGGAAATAAAATGTAGCATAATGTTTTCGCAACAATTTATTAGCAGATAAGTAATACTTAGTTGGATAAATAATTAGGATTCAATTATTTTAATGCGATTAATTTAAACATGCAGATCGTCACTAATTTTTCAATAAAATTATGCAACTTAATCGATGCATCACTCATTTCCAACGCCAATCAACACAGCAACATTTTTCCTTTACCCATCGATTGATAGCAACTGATTTGGATATCTACGTATATATGTACTGTTGATAAAGAAAAAAACCTTTGGGTATATATTATCATTGGTTTTGACCAAAACACTGTAAATTGAAGTGTGCATTATCGTTTCAGAAATTTAAGCCGACATGAGTACACTCAGAGAACTGACACCGGAGCTGGCCAAGGTGGCGAAAGATGAACTGGGAGAGGTTCCAGCCAGGATACCAGCAGATCTCCAGGCCATCAAGGAGTGGTTGTCTAAACAGAGACACATTACTGCAAGAACAGGTACCTATCTACCTAATTAAAAAATATATTACTTTGCTACTTTCTTTAGAACTATAATTTTTAAAGACTCATTACGATAAAATAATATAAGATAAGATAAGATTCCGAAAATGTGAAAGTTTTTTTTTACCAACGATAAAATGCCGGAATCATTTGCCAGAAGAAGAATGTTTTCTTCTTCTAATGGTATCCTCTCTTATCAGAGATTATCCAACACCCAACTTCACCCTACAGGCTACAGTCCGAAATAACTCATGTCAACCACGCTGGTAGAGCTCGACAAAGGAAAGAATGCGCCTGACGAATTATGCCCAGAAACGAATTTTGGTAGGAGGCGTGGTAAATCGGGGAATCAGGAAGGGCCATGTCCATTCTTTCGTTTGTTGAATTCTATAGGTGACGGAGCCAAGAGATGCAAGGTCTTCCACCAATCTTTCCCTGATTTGTCAGTTGTGTAATGTTTCATTTGTCGCTCCTTATGATGTTACACAGATATTGATTTCTTTACTTTTTTGTCATAAAATTTTCCGTGACTAGATAATTCAACACACGTATGAATCATCACACTTTTTAAAAGCGATATTAACCCTTTAGATGCCACCGAACGATATATCGTTCGAATATTTTATTGTACTTGAGTGCCAGAGAACGATAAGCTCGAGCCATAAAATTTGTCACGCGTTACCCACGGTTCTAAAATTACGTCACATTATTGAAAATATGTGTCTAAAAATAAAAGTAATCAAAATAAAAAAAAATATATATTCATGGATTATCGACACTTCACCAGCATTTAAAAAAAATACATGTGGCACCTAAAGGGTTAAGTCATTAAAAAGTGATATACAGCAGTCATAATGACATTATATCACTTTTAAAAATGTTCCGATTCATACGTGTGTCGAATTGTCTTTGAATCAATTTACATAACCAATCGATGATGAAAATGTTAGTTGGTTATCCTATCAGATTTGTCCAGGTCCTGCGCTCCATTGTATCTTGAACTTGGTATATGTTAATCTCCAAACAATGTAAAGGAAACTACATTGTTTCGGTTGATGGTCTGAATTTGTTTTAACTAATAGCACGTTAATATTGTTCACGAGGTCAAAAATAACAAATAATGGGTTAGTGTCTTTGCAGCCCACTGAGAAACCGACTCGTAGATACAATTGAATTTTAGGCACAATATTGATGTATACATATTACTTATGTTGTAGTAATAAAAAGTTTAATCTGATACAAATCTTGAACTGCAAGTAATACTGCCTAAACATTACTATGTTCGTGGATTTTTTGAATTTTTCAATTATTATCGAACTTAAGACCCAATGATTCAGATGGAAAATAAGAAATGTAGCAAACGAAGTAAATCTCACGGAGGTCAACTCGTAGAAGGGTATTTTGTGGCTGGGAATGTTGTGGATGGATGGTTATGCATAGAGTGTGGGATAGGACGAAGAAAGATGAAGATTTATCTCGAAGGGTCGTTATTCATAACAAACTGCAGAACAAAGTAAAATGTAGGTACACTCCGGAATCTATTTTTATCACTGTTTCACCCATTTCAGACGACCAATGGCTTATTGCTTTCCTCCGTGGCTGCAAGTACAGTTTGGAAAGGACAAAAGAGAAGCTGGACAACTATCACACCATGAAGACCATGGTCCCGGAATTTTCACGAGCAGTTGACCCGATGGACCCAAGAGTACAACAAATGATCAAGTTGGGGTATGTCTTTGTGATAAATTTTTAACAATACCTTGTTGAGTTTCTTGTACAAAGGGGCGATGTAATAGTTAACAATAAGATATTAATAAATATTCGTAAAAATCAAAAGAATTATGACTTTAATCAGAACGCTTTACAGAAAGGTGTCATACATACCTTTTTATGTAAACACCGCCAAGAGTCCAACCGACCGTCTGGAGTCAGTGGGACTATGACAACCCCAATTGGGATATATCGTGAGGCTAAAGGTAGTGGAGAGGGGAATGGTATGGGAAAAAGAAAGGTGGGAAGTACCCGACTAATCCGATCTGATCACCAAACACGTCTACAGATATTTTAAGCAACGTTTCATTTGAGAATGGCGGACTTTCACCAGGGCGATAATACTGAGAGTATTTTCCACTCAATACCTACACCATTTTCAGAAATCCACTAAAATACCTATTAATAATCAAAAATATTACTTCTTTAACTTGAACATTGAAAATATGTTTCCAATTTGTGGACTGATTATTTTATAATGATGAGAAGAGTGAATGGCTACGATGAGATTTACTAAAAGGAAAGTTTGGTGACAGTACTTGTTATAAAAAATAAACAAAAGACAATGAAACAATTATTATTATTGTTATTATTACTAAAAAACTGAATGGCTAAAACCATGTTTACTAAAGGAATGTCTGATGACTAATAAAACTGAATCGTTAAGATGAGGCTTACTAAAACGAAAGTCTGATGACTAATAATTCTGAATGGCTAAGATGAGGTTTACTGAAAGGAAAGTGTGATGACTAATAAAACCGAATGGTTAAGATGAGGTGTACTGAAAGGAAATCCAAGGACTGAATGTTTTAAAATTTTATTTTTTATTATTCATTATATTATTTTATATAATGGAATTCCTGCTAAGTTATTTCGAGTAGATAATTACCACAGTCAGTATTTGAAATAACCACAATATCTCGTCTATTGCTTAATAATAATAATAATAATAATTGGATTACTTATATAGCGCCGTTTTCGTGGGAAAATCACCTCAAGGGCGCTTGTATAGAACGTTAGTATAGAACGTTAGGGAGGTATTTCGACAAACCGACCATTGAAACCTGACGAGTGTGTGAATAACTCTTCAACAAGAATTTTCTTTAATTTCTAGAATAAGTTTGATCCTGCCCAAGACTGCTGGTCCAACCGGCCCCAGGGTCATCATCATCCGCTCCGGAGTATACAACCCCAGCGAGTTCAGCATTCTGGACAGCATGGGCCTCAACAACATGATCTCCGCCATGCTCATGCTGACTGATGACAACTCCGTCATAGCCGGGCAGAGATACATCATCGACATGAAGAACATCACCATGGCTCACTTCTCCCAGATGACTCCAGCCACTGTCAAGAAGATGGTCATGACTGGCCAGGTAAACAAATTAAATTTATTTTTCAATTTAATTAGGAATAACTTATTGAGGCTTATAAACCTCATTGCAGTATTTAACCATTGGAGAAGAAAATATCAACAACTCTTAGGTCTCAATAACTCAATTGGTAGATACGTTGGTCCCGGTAAGAGGATTTGGGTTCAAGTCACAGTTGCGATTATCATCCTTTTCATTTTCTGTTTCCTTATGTTTTCATATTTTTATTAAGAGTTTTTGATTAATCAAATCACTTTTTTTGTTGTTGTTTACCCGTTTGTTTTTTTAATTTATTATTAAAATTTCAAAGATTTTATTATTAGTTTTGTGATAATAATTAATGAACACATATTTGTGTATTTTTCTATTTCATTCACACACTCATCAACATCTTCGAAGATGCCACCCAATATCGGAAGAAATTTTAGCAGAAAACAATATTAATAAATTTCAAATAAATATGAGGTAGATAATAGAGACAGTATTTAAAGTGGTTTAGGTAGCTCAATTGGCAGAGGCGTTACTCCCGGGTAGAGTGAAGGTTCTGAGTTCGAGTCTTGGTCGCTACCTAATCTTTTATTTTCTTTGTCTTCATTTCATTTTTTATTGAAAAATATGAAGATTGTTTTCAATAGCTAAAATAAATTTGTTAAAAAAAGAGAAAACATTCCTCAGTTAAGAAAAATCGAACAATATTGAAATTCTCCTACCACCATAAACTGAATGCTGTAATTGTAACTTGTGCTACATTATAATGATGGAATATTTAGCTTTCAGGTTACTGACGCTTTGGATCACTTGTCCACAAACCAATAAACAATCGATTTGTAGAACGGTTGTCTATAAATGTTATTCAATTATGTGTTAGTTCATCGGTGATAATAAATATCTCTATTTTGGCTTATCAAAATATGGAAATAATTATTTAATATATCTTTATCAAAATATCGTATTGTGCCACGTAATGCATATTTAAATCCAATTGAAGATCGACATTCAATAGATGTACAAATAAAATAATTTTTATGTCTAAGGAAAAATTTTTTTTTCCCATTTACTATAGCGGACCGGTATATGCACTTCATGTTTTCACACAAAAAGTTTATTTGACGTGTGATATGATAATATAAAGCAAAAAAAGTTTTTTGTTTACCATCCTTAAATATGAATTATATTTTTCACGCCGATCAGGTGTTTCTTGCACCCATGATTCATCAACGCCATATCCTACTTTGATGTAATATTATAAAATGTACATAGCACAACGACCAGGGGCCTGATTCCGATTTTTTTAAGGATCACGCATTATGTTTACCCTTAGGCTAATGGACTTTTTGCTTAACTGCGTTCCGGTTCTCTCGGATGACAGCTGTCATCCAGCGAATGACATTCTTTGAAATATCGATATTGGCGTAGTTTTGACAAAAGAAAAACTTTATATTATCGTAAGTATTGACCTATTGAACATTATTATTTAGTGATTTGTCGCATACTGATGCTGTTAAATTGACCGAATTAACGAAATTGAGATGTTTGTAAAGTACCTAAGCCAAAAGCCCGAAATTTGAGGTGAAAGTGATTTAAAATAAAAAAATATAATAATCTAGAAGTTTAAAGAAAATAAGAAATAATAAACTACAGGTGTTGAGTATGTGTGATGCACCTATAGTTTTTAATAATACTGTGATAATTAAATGGCAAAATCCCTTTAAAATGACTTTCATTCACATGTAATCGGAATCTCAGGTAAGCAAAATGTTTTAACCCTAAGGTTATCCTAAAAAAGAACCGGAATCGCGCTCCAGATTAATACGTCATGAAATGGTCGAAATTGTTACATCCACCGTAGATTGCCTGGAGCTCCTATAACGGATCCAAGTACGAGCTGCCACTAGACTAATCAGATCTGACCAAATTCTTAGCCTTCCTCGATGCAACACTAATTCTTAGCAAAACTCCTCCATCTATCGGGCATCACACATTTTTAATACCCACCACTCATAATTTGACATTTTTAACCATTCGCCACACTCCATCGATGTATCGAGCTTTTATAACTCAAATATCTACTCATCTCATACTACCACCAGTCTAAGTTTCTTCTTTATATATATACCCTTTTTTCTTGTTCTTTTATTAATACGAAATCGCAGACATTCATTTCAAGTAGATATACCCCCCCACTGCCTTCCTTTCCACACCCCATAACAAATTACATGTAATTTTTAAATTAATCTTTCTTCTTTTTCGTATAATTATGTATTTTTTTTTATTTCTCGAAAATCAATAGATTCGCTCATATATAATACCCAAGCGGAAACCTGTAAATGGTCAAATTTTTTATCACTTATTTTTTTTTATATAAACTGTTGGTCTCCCAAATAAACAAAAAAAGTAAATTAATTATGTTTTCTGACATACAATGTGATGATTTTGCTTACAGGAAAGTCTACCCATCAGAGAAAAGGGAACTCATCTGATTAACACCCCAATGGGAGTTGAAACCATCTTCAATCTTTTCAAATCGTTTATGAACGACAAAGGAAAGAGCAGAGTGAGTAAAAACTTCAAATTATGTATTATTTTTTTGTAAATACCGCAAAAGAGTCCCATCTGTCCCGAGCCAGTGGGACCATGGCATCCTTATTTGGAGAAAATTGTGAGGCTGAAGGGAGTGACGGAGAGAATGAAATGTAGGAGAGGAAGGTTGAGAAGTACCTGGCCATTAAAATCGGGTCACCAAACACGGCTAGTCATTTGAAGCAACGATTAGATTCTGAATGGTGATCTTTCACAAGGGCGATTCTGATACTATTGATTAATCTGGATTAATAAAATTGTGAAATAAGACGAATTAAATAAATACTCGCCTGGGATTGTTGTTTCAAACAACAATTTTTGGATTGAAGGAGTTTAAATATTGGATTACGGAGGCCGTCACATGAATAAGAAATGCGCAGAAGAATAAGGCGCCCTATTCAATTCTTGTAGAGTCAGTAATCAGTTTCTACCATAGGTTTATAAATTAAATACTTAGCAATAATTACTAGTTGTATCATCTAACTTCCACTATGCGAGATGGGTAATTAAACTAATAACATTGATTAATAAATTAAACTAAGCGATGACAAGTTTTTATTGTTTTGGAAAGGATTCGAACTGACGATTGGTCAGGAACTTATCTTAATATTTTCTAGATTCTCGTTCACGAATACATCAAATTATATTTGTCGTTATTTTCATTTCTAGGTGCATATGCACAACGAGGATATGGAGGCGTTGCACAAATTCGTTCCAAAGGAAATTTTACCTACAGAATACGGAGGAGATGGTGGATCCGTTCAGGAGATAATCGGTAAGGTTTTATCAATAATTCATTACAATAAAATTATTTTATTATTATTATTAGATTAGGTTTGGACTCCTAAGAAAGGAAAGCAAGCCAATAGCTACCAAAGTCGTACAGCAAACTCTAATAAATTATCTACTAAATTTAAAAAAAAGGTGTATACATCTATTATTGTATTGGTTTCGTTCTTATACTAACATATGCAAAACGGACAAAAAGCAGAAAAAATAGATTGGATGGCGAACTCACTTCTATTTTTTTTATTTAACTTAAAATAGAACACATGTACATTGGTTACATGTATCATAATATGAACATAACATATACATACAATTAAGAATTACAAATCAAACTTTAAAAATTACGACATATAAAATTGCACTTTACGTATTTCGTTACTCCCTTCTTAAATTTCAAAACATTTTCCTCTTCCTTCATATAGGCCGGTATTCCTTGGAAGATCTTCATGGCTCTATATAATAATGAGTTTTGAGAATTTGTTTTCTTTCGAAAGGGAAGTCTTATTTCATTTCTTCTTCTTGTAGAGTGGTTATGTCTGTGTTGATGTTTATTAATTTTTCTCAATAATTCAGAATTTTATTGGCGGTTAAACATTTTAAAGAGAAAATCTATTTACTACATAATTTACTTAAAATACAGTATGTTTAGATCCCTCACCATTTTTTTTACTTTAGAATATTTGTTTCGTCTCAAAATTATTTGCATGGCTTTGTTTTGCATAACTGTTTTCTAAAATCCACCTCTTTTGACAAGAACAAAATACTTTAATTAAATTTATCTACCCACGAATATGTTTTAAGCTCACTACCTCATTTTCAAAACGAGATACGGATCTTTAAAATATATGTCATTTACTGTAAAAAATATTACATGTGGTAAAATTTTTGGAAAAAACCTTCCTGTCTAGTATAAACTATTGATGTGTAAGTCAGCAAAAAGTCATATTGATTATTACTAGTATTTAATAAAAAAAATTTGCCAACAGATCACTGGAAGGCGAAAATGGAAAGCCAAAGAGACTGGTTCATAGAGAATGGTACTCACAAAACCGACGAGAGCAAGCGGGTCGGAAAACCAAAGACCGTCGAGGCGATGTTTGGAATTGAGGGATCTTTCAGAAAGCTCAACGTTGACTAAACTAACTTTTGGCTAAAACTGGTTTCTATTCTATTCATTAAAATTGATACAGTGCAATCCATGATCATTAGTGCAATCATCTTTATATTACTGTTGTCGTTTTAAGTGTTTTATGCCCAATATGTAACATTTTCTGAATATAATCTGGAGACATTCTGTTCAAAGTTTTTTAGTATTCACTTAAAAAAATAGACCCCTTCTTTAGCTATAGGTGATTATCATGTCACTGCATATAACTCATTGAAATGGCAGAAAATCATAAAAAAATGCAAAATTACTTAAAAAAATTATAATTTATCTTTATACCTACTATAATTTATTTTTTAAATGTTTTTTTGGTGTTATTATGAAAATGGTATCTCAATAATAACAATTTGTAATACGCTGTTTTTGCCAGTACGGTAAGATTGTATGCATGTTTATATCGCTCACCGAACCTCAGCGAATCAGACACATCCGAGCTTTTTAAACATTTGAGTGAACCTCTTGATGATCTCTTAGCCCTCCACCCTTCGGCCGAATTTGTTATTTTACTTCAATGTTCATAATGAATTGTGGTTGACGTTATCACGTTCAACAGACTCGGCTGACCGACAGTCGGAATCCTTTGCCCTTTGCCACGGATTTGAGCAACTCCTTATGTCCAGACTCTCCGCTCCAATCTGTTAGACCTATTTTTAACTACCTAGTCACATGTTTATGGAATTTATGTCACAGCGCCTTTAGGATCGTCAGATCACTACCTGGTGATAACATCAATCCCTATCAGACTTCTGACTGTCAATCGAAAGGCTGAAGAGATAAGTGTGGCACCATAGGTCAGCAGATTGGTTCGGTTTGAGGGCTCACTTTAATGTTTTCCCGTGATCAGCTGTCTATTTTCAGACTGCGGATCCTTCCAGATGTGGCCAGGAAATTGGTGAATTCATTACATTTGCGATGGATGGCTTCATTCAATCCATCGTTAAACAAAATGGTGTAGGCTCAAAGCCGTGGTTCAGTCAACAATGCTCCGAAGAAGTTCGATGGAAAAACGCGGCTTACCGAGCCTACGATACTTCTCTAACGTCGGAAAACAGATCAGTGTATAAAAAAATGGCAAAGGAACGCAAGAGAATCATCAATAGGTCAAAAAAGCTAACTGCTTGCCCGCATGGCAGCAGGTCATTCTGGTCGCCAGTGGGCTCTATAGGTTGCAATTTTTGCAATTCCAGTCTGCCATCTCTTACCAGACCCGATGGTTCACTAGCGAACCCCGCCTCCGAAATGGCCAACCTTTTAACGAAAATGTTCGCGGATAACTCGGCCCTCAATGATCAAGGTGCCATTCCGCCGTCGGTTCCTCACCGCGGTTTGTATATGAAAAAGCTGAGGATCCGGCCTCGGGATGTACTCCATGTTTTACGGGGGCTATCAATAAAACTAGTGGGCCTGATGGAATACCTACCCTGATATTGGAGCGGTGTGCTGCAGAAATAGATCCAATTTTGATAAAGCTCTTTAAAATATCCCTAAGTGACCAGCTCTGGTATGCGGGATCCATCGAAGCCAGACTAAAGCTAACCTCTCAGAAGCTGGGTGTATTGTACAGAGCACGCAGATACTTTAATACTATACAACTGCTGACCTTGTACAAATCGCTTGTGTACCCCACTGTAGAATTAGCAGCCACCTCTGGTCATGAGCCCCAAAATATCTGAAAAAAAACCCTTGACTCTGTACGGAAACGGGCGGTCCGTTAGATAGACTCGCCTATCTTAACAAACAGATTGAAATCTTTGGAGCACAGACGTCAGGTGGGAATGCTGTCCTTGTTCTACCGGCATTCTTTGAGGAACTAGCATCATTGATCCCTTCGGTACCGGTGAACAGTCGGGAAACACGCCAAACGCGCGCTCAATATTTGTATACAGGTGACATTTTTCACATGAGAACGTGTCGCTTCTATGAATCATTCTTGTGTTTAACAGCTGGACTGTGGAAAGATTTGCCGGCCCTGCGTTTTCTTCCTCCTACACCATGGGTCTCTTCGATACCCAGTTTCACCCCATCTCATCCTCTAAAAGACCCTCTCTACAACACCCCTAAAGGTGACATAGGCCTCGAGGGAAATTATTTTCCTCGGGGGCCTCTTATGTGGAGTTACTGTAAAAAAATAGGTCCCTTGAGAATAATACGTTATATTAGAAGGATTTAGCTTAGGAAATACGATTTTGTACTCATAGGACACAATTACATATCGCAGATGCTATTTTATCCTTATTTATTATTAATATTTCATTTATTGGAATATTAGTCGTAATCGAAAAATTGGTATTCATTTCAAATATTAATATTTTTATTCTCCGATTTTAGGAGTAGAGATTTTTTTAATAAAATGTCTATAAAATGCCGAAATTTCTATGAATTTGACAGTAATTATGTACATTTTTGTCTCTACAGTTGATAATTTATTGCTACTTTCCTCAATTTGGTTCAGAACTTGGAAAACTGTTTTGTTTTCAGTCGCTTTTAACAGATGGTGTTTTCCCTACGTCACGATATCTATATGAATAATACTGGAACTTCTCGTCACTTCTCGAAGGTCCGTTCTTTATGGATTTTTTAATGTAAAATACTATACAAGTCCCAAACAAGTAATTCTACAAGGCATCGCATAATACGTATTATTTTTAACTAGTTCTAGTATTAATGTGGTTGGTACCAGAACTATGATTATAAACAGTGGTCTCTAATCTCAAAAACCACGTGTGCTACTCTGAGAAATTATAATTTTCCGGTTAGTTTCACTTTTAATTCTAGATAAAATCTCCTATGAAGGGCATCTATAAACTTCTTTCAAACCCCATTATGTAGTAAATAAATAAATCTGTTATTATTTTTTATTTATTTATTAAAGAAAGACAAATATTCCCTTATTATGAATAACCCGACAATATTTTAAAATCTCCTACTAACATCACATTAAGCGGAAGATGTTGCTTGTGTCTTATTGGAGGACTTAGCCAGCCGAGGAATTGAACTCACGACGACTGGGTGAGACCCAAACGCGATGCCAACTCAGCCACTGACCGGAGTATATTAGGGTGATCTAGTAATTGTTCTGGGATTCACATAATTTACATATTTCTTGTAGGCAAAAAATACTCTTTTTATAGTGCAATTTAAATATATATACATAAAAATCAATGTAAGTTTGCTTGTTTGTCCCCGATGTTCTCGATAATCACTAGACACAAAATAACACAGTTTGTTCTTATTAGTGCCGGGAAGGTTTAGAGAGTAGTTTGAATGAAATCCAATATGTAAAACTGTTACTATAACGTTTTAAAATTAGTATGACAAACATTGAACCGCCATGTTTTATTTAGGTTAGCCCAACATGGTTATAACACTCTGGTTAGCCACAGATTGCATATTCAAAAGAGGAAGGTTTTGCGGGTAGAATATTTTCAAAATGGAAAACACGAGTAGGTAACTACTTAAGAACTTTATGATTTAAATATATTTTGAAAAAATAAACGTTAGAATGAAATAAATATCCAAATGAATGTTTTTTTTATTTGTAGATAGTTACTTTCGCTGTCAAATCAATTATGGCACTCTAATGAAAAGCAAGAATTCACAACTTCATAACTTTATTAAAAAAAAAAATCCGAGCAAGGCCGGGTTTATTCATATATTTACTTAAAAGCCGTATATATTTATGACAAGTTAAACATATACTTTCTTTTTTTTTTCTATACTTGTCATTAATTTTTAGTATACTGTGTATCCTGATGAGATAAGCTTCGCTTCCGAAACATGTTGATATTTATATATTAAATAGTGGAGTGGTCTAAACAAAATATTTCTTATTAATTTTATTATACAGATTTAATTTATTATAGGGAGGCGTGAGTAAAATAGAAGAAAGGTGGAAATATTTTTTTTTGGTAGGAATAAATTACAGTGCTACTTATGTTTTGATTTGCAAGGTGATATTTATGAGGAAACCCCCTTCACTTATATATTTGAAGTTTGTTGAAAAACCCGTTACTTGCACTGTAAAGGAAAGTATGTATTGATTGGTGGGAATTTCGGTCGTTTTAGAGCCTCACTGCCAGCGGCTGTCGAAATACCTCTCTTAATGTATTCATTTTGGAAGGCATTGCACTATATGAGTGTGGCATTCAGTAGTATGCTCCTTCTTAGAGACCTTTAATTCGATTATTTATACTATGCGTTGATTACCTGAAAATGTTCATAATCTTTATGATCGCGATAAGCAGTTCGTTACTCATCTATTAAGGAAAACGCCACCACGTGAGGGCACTGAGGGGTCGATCGTCATTATGAACTGTCGACCGCGGAAGAAGCGATATTTTAAATCTAAATTTCTGATCGTGCTACCCAAACATGTCAACAAACTTGAAGGAGAAGCTAGGTATTAAATGGGTGTCTCATCACAGGGAAGATTGAAGAATATACCTGCAGGCGAGATACTGAAAGTGTGAGAAAGGTGTGAGTTTGAACTTATTGTCCTTCGTGTCAATGAATTCATTTGTCATTATGCATATATAACTACATAATAAAAACAATAAAAAGCACATAAATTTGTTGTAGACCACTTTTATTTTATTAAAACTCTACCGGTTTCGAAAGCACCCCTCCTTCATCAGGAGAATATTATAATATACAGTTATAATATTTATTTTATTTTATTTTATTTGGAAAACCAACAGTTTACAGCAATAATTTCATTTATCAAATATATTTAAAAAATGAACCAATAATAGGTTTTCACTTAAGTAGTATACATTTACAATATTCTCCTGATGAAGGAAGGGTAATTCCCAAACCGGTAGAGTTTTAATAAAATAAAAGTGGTCTACAACAAATTTATGTGTTTTTTATTGTAAATTATGACGAGCCACAAAGTTTATGCTTTTTACAAATACATAATAAAAAATAAAATAAAAAACATACATATACATGTTGCCCAAAAACTCGTGGTACGAGCGAGAAACGACATCCCAAGAGTAAAAAATCATGTGCGAATTTGGATTTTTTCGGGTGAAATTAAAAAGAAATTGGCCGCGGGGATTTTATCAGCTATTTATTGTTTTTCAAAATGCGTCGAAGCGTAAACCCGGTTCCAATATTCTTAATACTAAAGTAAAAAAAAAAAGTTTAAAAAAAATCTAACAATTCAAACAAACAAAAAATGATTTTTGATTTCCCAGCTTCCCTCTTGTACCACTAGTTTCCAGGCACCGTGTGTATTTAAATGAATATATTATATATGTATATATATATTTTTTTTTTTTTTTTTAACAATAATCATACAAGGAACGGATTGGACAAAGACCACTTCAATGAGTCACTTGTAATTTTATTTATCTCACCGTAATAGTAATCCCCGCGATATCTGTGTATGGAAAACATTTCAATATGGATACGCCAATATGTTTTTGTAATCTTTGGGTTTTTTACGACCTATCGAACTAGATAGTGTTTACGAAACTATAAAATAGGTACAAGGCCTGATAATAGTTGACACTGCTGCCGGCTTGCTTTGACGCACGTAAAACGAGCCTACCTTTTATAATCCACCGTTATTACGTAACAGTCATTGCAATGCATCTCACAAAAGGTTTTTTTTTTACTAAATTCTGGAAATTGATAAACAATACACATGGAAAACATGATTTAAATAATTATTTTCACTCTCATTACCATTTGTAAAAACCCAGAATAATAAATAAATCGATTGAATACATGATTGTCAAATATGGGTACAGTACTAGATGTAAACCAACCAAATGTAGGTAAAAACTTTATGATGTGATATTATGGTACATATTTATTTAGCCATAATATTTATCTCTGGAGTTCATTATTATCGGAAACCTATATTTAAAAAAAATAAATTAAAATATATATTTTTTCTATTCTTTTTGGTTACCATTAGGGCAATCTCCAACCGGCAGACGCAGCGAAGTTGCAGAAAAGTGAACACATCATATCATTCCACATTAAATGGTAAATATATATTGTTTGTGTTGGGTTGAAAAATCGCTATCGCATAGAATTAATTTATTCGTTTTCATATCAATACAATAATAAATAGAATATTACACTGTTGCCAGATTTTTAATGTTTGCGACAGCAGTCACATTTAGGTAACGGCTTGCAGCGCATTCCATTATGGGACTTTTCTGCGCAGGGTCTGAAGCGGTGCGTGAAATGTTTGTTCCGTACCGGACCGTCAGCGAGCAGGCGTATTATACGAAACCTGACACTAGCGCGGATCAGTTGGAATAAATAATGCAACTTCTGCGTAATATTTTTCTTAATAATTGAGTCTTATTCTTCCATTCATACAATGTTTAAAAGTATTTCGTGATTTTGCAGGTGAAATGAAAAAAATGTGGCAGGTATGTACCCAAATTAAGCAGTTGATAATATTGATTAAAATCACGTTTGATAAACGTATTTACGATGAGTCAATAATACAATAAAAATTTAAAACCGTCCTCACTCTTCGGATTTCAATGTATACCTGAGTTTAGTCATCGGGCCGGGCGTGCTGAAGCAACAGAATCAGATTGCAATAAATAAATGAGATCAAACTTCTCACTCGTGTTGCATTCTGTGAACAATGTAATCCAATATTATGCATTGCAGTAAAGCCTGGGAAAGAATTCAGGGAGATAAAAACATAGCTGCAGAAGTTGTAATAAATAATATTCGGATATTAAGTGAATTCCAGTTCAATTTACAACCTTTGGGAGTCTTGGAAGGCAACGCTTTCACTCCTGTCCGTCTCCTGCTTTTTTATGTCAATACCCCGTAAGAGTCTCAACTGATTCCGATTGTCCGGAGCCAGTGGGACTAAAACATCCCTAATTGGAGTATGTTGTGAGGCTGAAGGGAATGGGAAGAGATGGGTGTGAGGTACATAGATTTTAGTAGATTGTTGCTGACGATGCCCCAATGCTCCAGATTTTTTTAGGAGAATCATGTGATCAACCATGTCGAATGCATTCGAAGTGTACGAATATACCTGCTGCATATTCTTCCTAGTTTAAGTGCTTTTGGAGAGAAATCAAATGCAGCATATTTGGTAATGGATTTTTTTCTGAACCCATATTGTTGGGGCGTCTGAACGTTATTGGATGTAAGTTATTTTGTAAATCTGTTTTTAATTAAGTGTTCAAATACTTTAAAGAAGACTGAGAATATACATATTTGATGATAAATAGAGCGACTTTTTATTTAGTAGTCTTGTTGATTGGAACGATTTTTTTCCTAGCTTTAATTGATCTGGAAAGCCCACTCACTAATGATCGATTAATGAGAAGAAAGTGCGGTCCGCTAATTTTTCTTCACTTAAACTGGGTAGTTCAGTTGTCACACCATCGGTCCCTGGAGAAGCACTAGTTTTTACCGTAATTTCTTTGGTTCCGTATACTCGTATATTGAATTTAAGTCATTTGGATTATATAGATTTTACGCAACTAAATTTTCACCAACAGATATAAAGAAACCATTAAACGCTGACAGATCTGCCTTGGGTCATTTATGTCAATGTTATTAATGGTAAGAGTTTCAATTTTCTCACATTATTGCTCGCCGTACAATCTCGTGCAGTCGTTATAGATGAGTAATATAATATATCTATGACGACTGTTGACCCCCACATATATGATATTATATTATATTCCTCGTATGTTACAAGCTTAACGAGTATATTATGTATGTACCTCATGTTAAGTTTGTGAGAAGTAGGTACCGATTTGTTTTAAGGGAAGTGAAAGACTCTTTCAATTAAAACATTTTCTTTCTTTCTTGCTATCTTTTGACAAAACTAATTTCTATGGAGTTGCATGGACCGGTACATTACGAGTGCAGCTCGCGTGTTTCCTTGTGGTTTAATGGTATGCATTTTACATGTCTCATCTCGTGTCCGTTTATTCCATAATTATAGTTCTATTTCCATTATAATTTCTTGGAAATCTGCAATTATTGTTTTAGTTTCACGTACTAATAGTTGGTTTAACTGGCATGTTAATTACTTGCCCAACCCTGTATTTTTGTGCCTTCATCTTGTGTTGCTCTGTATCACTCATACGTGTAAACAAAATTTCCTTTTTGTTAACGGTACCTTCGCAGTTTTATGTATATAATGCGTGTGAAGTTTTGTCACTTTTATCTAGTAAATATACCGTCCTGCAGTGGTGTGTGCATTACTCCATTATGTAAATTTTCAAGATCGGAAATGGTTTTATTGAAAATTTGTAATGAATATTTGAAAACGGTCATTTTACATATTGTGATATTGCCAGATATACTCGTATGGACCATTTTGCGCCTTGTCTCTATCCCGTTTGATATAGTTTAAAAATCTCTAGGTAGATGATATTTTTAATTATGGTAGATATGAAATTTTTTTTTATTTTGGTAAAAAATATTATTAGCGGAAACTTCACTGGTTAATGCAATTAAATAATCAGTCGATATGTTAAAATTTGTATACAACTGTATATTTCCCGAAAAAAGAGGAATAATAAAAGAAAAAAAATAGGTTGCATCTGAAAAGCAGAAATCTGTTCCGTAGAAACAGTTTATTATTGTAGAACGATTATGTAACTAACTACTTAACTAACCGTCTCCCCGCAAGAGTGGGCAAAGAGAATGGACCACCAAACGTACAATACTCCTTGGTTCGTCCACATTTATACATCGTCTCATACACACCTTCTGTTATTTTGACTCTCGATATGGCTAGACTCAAGTATTCGATTCATTTGATCGTGGCATATCTTCCTCGGGCGTTCCGACTTCTTTTACTATTCACATTCGTTTTATATATTCTCCTTTCCCACCTTTCTCTTTCATCCGCTCTACCATATATGCCCAAACCATCAAAGCTCCTCATATTCATGAATAAAAAATGCCAATAATTTGTTGTTTCTTCCAAAATTTTAAGATATTTTTGCGCAAATTTTTCTTAAGGTAGGCACAGCTTCATCCTTTATGGACTGCACGCCACTGCTGGCCTGAGACCTGTCATTCGCATCGGACACAAATGCAGCCGTTAGGAGTAGAGAGCAGCAATAGCCGTAAGAAATGATAAGAGAATGAAGAAACACCGATATGAATCATGGATGACTAAGTAGTCAATGTCGCGTTTTGATGCAAAGAGGGCATTGCTACTTACAGAGCTATGTTGTAGAAACAGGAAACATCGCTAAACATCCAATGTTTACTAATCTGGTCTTTAAACTTGGTTGGGACCAGAGAGCGGAAATGTATTTTTAATAAATTATAGAAATAGAAAATTTAAAAAAAAATTATTTGACCTACATATGATTTTACTTCTTTTTTGCTCATGTATTTATTTTTTCTTTTAAAGAGGCTATTCGGATTGTATTAACATTTAAGGTAAAAATCTTGGCAAAGCTACGCGTATAATCAAATTGGCAACATAGCGGTTCGGGCTATAGGCTTCCAGACTGTATTGCTACTATAATAAATATTTTATATTCTTTGTTCCCAATTTAGACACTGCAAAATCATTTATGTAGGTCACCTAATTTTTTTAGAATATTCGAATTCTATAATTTATTAAAAATATGTTTAACAGAAAATCTATTAAAATGTATGGAAAAAACCAATTTCGCCAACTCGCGCCAAGAGGCTGGTGTAGCATGTTGCCGTATCAATGTATGGTAAATGTCAGAAGCTGCACGTATTGTTATATTTCTACGGTATTTGATTGAAGGGACTAGGTTGCTGTCAAAGGAGTAACGTAAAATGGGACAGCGTAATGGGCCTGGCCTGTGAGTCCGTGAAATAAAAAATACTTCCCTGATGCAGCGCTGGTCTTAGCGTCACCGTGTACTTACAATAAAGTGGTTTTAAAGTTGTTAACATAGCATCTGAATAGTTTTAGCTATTTTCATTGCAACTAATAACCGGTGGAGATTTGATGTGGTTGGTAAAGTTTATTTCAACTGTTAATATCCTGTTAGATCAGTTGTTAGCTTGCGGTACATGACATGTTAAAAATTATCCACATCAGTGCATAAACGGTACACCTACCCAGCAACTACTGTTTTATATATCGTTTCTATATCGACCATGAGCCTGGATGGATTAGTAGTTTGGTAATCGAGTAAATACTTATATCAGGTAAAAGTAGTACATATCCATTAACACTTTTAACAGTAATATACAGAGTTTCTTAATTCTCATCTCGAAAAGCTTTATTCCTTCCCATAACGAATGAAATATTCGTCAAATCAGTCATCTAAAATAAACACACGGTAATTTTTATTCAAAATGAAAGATTAATTACATTATTTGACGCCAATGTAATTTTTTTTCCATTAGCTATCAGTTGCAGGTACCGTTTTGGTAGTACGTACATCTCATAGTAGACTATAATGTGGGTTATTTGAAAGTAAGATGATCTGTTACGTGGATTATTTTTAGTATGCAGCATTGGCCTGTTTTATTGTCCATTAATAATAAAATTACCCCAACAATTTAGTTATTAAGACCCGTGGTCATCCTCAAAATTGCAGGGCCGACAACCTGAAGAGACCCGAGCTCTTCAGATGGGCGACAATCATAAAGAAGAACTCAAGAAGATAGAGGAAAAGGGAAAAAAAATGATAATAATAATCATATTTGGATGATTTGCATAGCGCCGTTTATGTAAAAAATCACTTCAAGGGCGCTGTACAAATACATATTTTTTTCCAATGCTCTATTGTATCAATAACTATAGACAATCTATTATGACAACTTATGGCAAACAAATTGCATTCACTAGTTCATCGACCTGTAATACCAAACTATTTGTACGATACATTTGACTAATGAACGCGATGCCGCGTTTAAATATACATATTATTAATTTTATGCATAAGCAGATAATATTATATAGAATCACACTTACCCGGCAGATCGCTTGAGATAAACAATGTTTATAAGCGAAAAAAATAATGGTATCTTTGAAAAATAATTAGGTATGCTCTGTGTAGGCACAAAATAATAATTTATATAAAAAAAAATACCTGCAGAGAGATTATGAATTGTGTAAATAACGACTGAAAATGTCCGAAACCTTATTCTATTGTAATTTTTAATCAATAGAGTCGCTACTATTTTGCCTGTCAGTTGAGATTCAACCACCAGCTATAGTGTACCTACAGTGGGTGGACATCACATAAGAACCACACGTTTTTTTATTGCAATTTTTTTCTAAAACCAAATGTTTTAATTTCACACATGCATATGTTAATATAATGTTATCTTTTATTATAAGTTGAGTGCATTCTATTCTAATTGAAGCATATTAATAAAGTTGTTAGTTGACCCTTTTGATAAGAAAGTTTGAAAGAAAAGATTATTAGGATCTGACACCATGACCCAGAGTTGCCAAAATCCATAAAAACAACCAATAGCAATCATTCCACGGCGTATTGAAGCCGTTGTTGCCAATAAAGCCTGTTTCATCAAATATTAATGCGATTTTTTTTATCGTACTTGCTAAATGTGTGAAGTAGTGTGTTTTTGTTATATTTTTATTAAACAATAACATTTTAATGAAAACACGAGCTTTCAATTGGTCTTTATCAAATTTGCTTTAAAAAGTATCTAAATTTGATAATTGCAAAAATATTTCCACAGGTTCCAATTTGATGCCCACTCACTGTATATTATAAATGTGGACTGGAAACAAATTGGAATATTTTCCTTCAAATTAGGTAGGTACTTTCCTACCCATAGGTAATAAAACTATAACAATATTTTACGAGTTACTTCCGCAGGTCATTTAAAAAATAGAAGTGATTATAATTGAAATTGAACACCACAATTTACTTAATGAGTTCGTCCATAAATTGTACATAGGTATTTAATTTTTTCATCCGTTTTTCGTTTTTTTACACAGATGCATAGCTTGCATGAAGCATTTTTCACATACTTTTATGTATACATTACAATAATATCAAATTACGATCATAAAAATTGAGGAATAAAAAATAGATACAAAATAAAAAATTAAGTCATAGGCAGGTACTAAATAACGATTAAATTTAAGGAATAATAAAGATTTAAAATATCATTTTTTCATTATAGACACAGCATTATGAAATTTTTAATTATTAATTATTTCTTATTGAGATTCAACAAAAAAAAAACATTTTTTTCCGTTTTAATGTTTCATTCTGGTTATGTTAATATTATTTTCTACAATGATTAAATATTAAAATGAGGCTTTTAAATCTCAATAAAAATAATTAATAATTAAAAATTGAATAAATTCTTTAGACTTTTATAAAAAGTCAATAGATGTCTCATATAAATAAAAAAAAATCTGATATTAATCTGAGACACTGTCTAGTTTGCAATTGTGTTCATTATAAAGATAGATACCGATAATATGGGATTAAAAATGGAGAATAATATTTACAAATCTTGAATTTGAGATATGATATCGATGAAGATGACATAAATTGAACTGGTCTCATTATCTAAGTTGGTTAAGCGGTTGCCCCGGATAGGCAGAGGTCCTGGGTTCGAGTCCCAGATGCGACTGAAATCTTTTTATTTTCTGTCGTTTTTTTTCCTATTTCATATTTCATTTGGGTTATGTTAATATTATTTTCTACAATGATGAATTACTATTATGATTTTTTTTTATATGGGAGTATTAAATCAAAATAAAAATAAAATATCAAATCGTAGGTAGGTACCTATCTAATAACTCATTATTTAAAATTAGGAAATGATAAAAACACAAAAATATAATAATATAATTACCTCCGTTGGGTGCAACGGGTAAAACGTTAAACCCACATGAACTTTTCACGCATTCCACAGTTGCATGTTTTAGTTTATGATAACCTCACGATTTAAGTTAAGTTAGGATAGATTGGGTTTGGTTTTTTGGTTTTGGTTTTACGAAAATATTAAATCTTAGGTGCCACATTATGATTAATATTATGTAATAAGAAATTCAATTATCAATTTGCTACTACAAAGTTATAAAATTTACTCTATGTAATAATAATATAATTTAATCATCTCCGTTGGGTGCAAAGGGCAAAACGCTAGTAAGTAATAAATCTCACGTTCGTCATGAGTTTATGAGTTATACTCGCACCTAACAGTATCAACTTCTCTCCGTTTCTTGCCCTGGTAATATCTTAATTATATAGCAAGATAGGTAGGTACCCACGTACGGGCTCTGGTACAGCATTTTATTTCCGCCCGTAAAAAGCCACATCCATCAGGCAGATAGGTAGATACCTAACCGTTTAATTGGAGAAACTTTCTTGACGTTTCTCTCTCACTTTTTATAATATCATAACACTCTAATAATTGGCGTAGTGATATTTTTGAAAGCTTGTGATATTTTGTGATGCAAGTACCTACCTCGTTTTGTGGTCGGACAGAATTTGTTTTCTACAGAATGTATCGACCTCTCCCGATCTCTATTTATCGGCGGCAGAGATTAATATCTAACGATTACAGATATATTCTGGCAGAATCCTGTAGTTATAAAAAGGTAGTAGCCAACTGACAAAAATGACGGGATGGATGGTAGCCGTAGGTTAGTTGGCATAGAGAGCAGATCCGGGATATACCATGTGGTCCTTGCTTCGAATCCCAGCTGCTACCGCTATCTTTTTCTTTTCGGTTTCATGTTTCAATTTGGGAGTTATTAATATTATGTTTAGTGATTAAAAATTATTTCATAATTTTACTAGTTTTATAACTACTCTAAAGATTTCAATAGTCTTTTTCAAAATATTATCACCGTGGAAAAATTAAAAATTATGCAGTCTTATTTTGAAGGCGTCCTTTTATTTACATAAATATTAAAAAAAAAACTTCATAGGTAATGATGGAAATGACTCTGTGAGCTGGAAAATTCAGGTTTACAAAAAAATCCACATTCTTAAAAAAATCAATTCAAAATTAAATATATTTTTTTTTTCCTTGTCTTCGCTCAATGTTAGAGAGTTTTTGCTGTTACTAAAAGATTTTATCATTACAGGTAGATTTATGAGTACTTTACAGTAGAAACATGTAAAGATTCGGACGAGTTTTATTTATAAAGATGTTTTGAATTCAAGGTATTATTTCGGTGTGCCCTTAATCCTTTCGCGATGAGTTTGTTTTATGATATTTTCTTTAATAATAATTCTAGACACTTTAATGTAAGTGTATTAGTGTTCAGTACGTCATGCAACACATGGTGCATGCTACCTCGTACAAGTCACTTCCTGCACAGACGAGCTCAAGTCAACCAAGACTTCTGCAACCAACTCACGGAATGTAATGTGCATCACTTATACAACTATTTTAATGAACATGGCTCTGAGATATTAAGAAACCCACTTTATAAACTGGTGAATGTTTTCCTCATTTTATTTGTCGATAAAACAGTAAAGTTACTAAACAATATCTGCGTGGGACACAGGGTATAGTGCTTACAAAGTATAATATGTTCGTGTCATATTCTGAGTGTTATACGAAACCCACATTATATTAAATATGCGAAAAGTATTGAATCTGCACTAATTAAATACCTTACTTATTAAATATCTCACGAGGAACGACTTCAATATTTTAATTTTATTACCTTGGAAAAAAGAATACAGTCTACTGACTTAATATACTTATTCAAAATTATTCACAACAAGCTTTAAACCACTCATTGTCTAAGTAGTATTCATTTGAAATATTCAATAACAATATGCCTTTTCAATCCAATGTCTCGAATACGTAGATTGTACAATGACCGGTCAGTGGCTGAGTTGGCATCGCGTTTGGGTCTCACCCAGGCGTCGTGAGTTCAATTTCTCGGCTGGCTAAGTCCTCCATCACGACACAAGCAACATATTCCGCTTCCTGTGATGGTAGTAGGAGATTTTAAAATATTGTCAGGTTATTCGTAACAAGGGAATATTTGTTTTTCTTTTAAAGAAAAAAAAAAGAAAAATATAGAATATGACGATATAGACAACTTTATAAACAGCTTCGCATATTTTAAAAAGCAAATCAGCCATCTTCTATCGTCATGGAAAAATAGTGGTGTTATTATATTAATATTATTATTATTAGAAATACTTTAACTTGCTTTATTTTTTTCTTCCCTTTCTGTATATAATATGATGTTTTACACCTTACGGTGTTATTAGAAATACTTTAACTTGCTTTATTTTTTTCTTCCCTTTCTGTATATAATATGATGTTTTACACCTTACGGTGTTATTAGAAATACTTTAAATTGCTTTATTTTTTTCTTCCCTTTCTGTATATAATATGATGTTTTACACCTTACGGTGTTATTAGAAATACTTTAACTTGCTTTATTTTTTTCTTCCCTTTCTGTATATAATATGATGTTTTACACCTTACGGTGTTATTAGAAATACTTTAACTTGCTTTATTTTTTTCTTCCCTTTCTGTATATAATATGATGTTTTACACCTTACGGTGTTATTAGAAATACTTTAACTTGCTTTATTTTTTTCTTCCCTTTCTGTATATAATATGATGTTTTACACCTTACGGTGTTATTAAAAATACTTTAACTTGCTTTATTTTTTTCTTCCCTTTCTGTATATAATATAATGTTTTACACCTTACGGTGTTATTAGAAATACTTTAACTTGCTTTATTTTTTTCTTCCCTTTCTGTATACTATATTATGTTTTACACCTTACGGTGTAATTATAAATGTTATAAGTTATAAAACACTTTATTATTATAATTTTTTTTTCTTTTCTTTATGTAATATGATTTATGTTTTATTCACCTTATTTATTTTTATTATTTAGAACCTCTACCAAGTGATAACTGATAATCAAACCAAAAACTAGGCATCCCGTGAATATTTTTAACTGGATTATTAACACTTACGCACTCTCAATGTTAATTTTATAAATATGATAGTACTCTAAATACTGTACTGTAAATCTTCCTAAACTATAAATAAAGCAATAATAAAAATATCGTGTTTGGATGTTCTTAACAAGTCAAATTTATGCCCAAAACTTACATTCATGTGTGTGAGTTTTGGGTATATTGCCTGTTTACGTACTAAAATAAAAAAAAAATAAAAACAATATATTGTCAACAAATAATTTGTCAAGGTGTGTTTGGTACAATTGATTCACCTTAAAAATAGAACCTGTCCGTAAACCTAAAAAGGAATAACTGCTTCCGAATTTATTGATGTTTTTCTTATCCAACTTTTAAATTACATATTGTTGGTAATAATATTTTTTTCAGAAAAGTCTTCAGACCACCATTTTGAGAAAACCTTTTTTTTATTGCATTCGAAATTATACAGCAAGATATGAGAAACACTAGAGATTTGGTCGAAATGGTGATATAATGAAGCTTTTATCTGTTTTGTCTCTCTCTTGCCTGATGTTTGTTTAGATCATTAGATTTATATGGATAACTTTTGGAGCTATTTTATATATTGCATCATATAGACTATTGTGTGCGTGATGAAATAAGCCACATTGAAAGAAATACACATTATTACATTTGTGAATATAGGTAAAGTAAAGCCTCACAGACCCCAGATACAGTTAGGAGGCGAGTGTCGAGTATCAAGTAATTTCCCAAAAGACTCAGTAGTGAGGTAGGAGGGGAAATGAGTATTTCTGAAGAATGATCATTGTAGAGCCACTGCAGAAATTCGACAGTTACAGGAGTTACAAGTAGACATGTTTGTAGCAAAGCATCAAATTTATCCAATTTCCCCGCTGGGAATTGTGTCAATAGCTCGGAATCATATAGGCCAGTGGAATATGTTTTGAAGGACATATTCCCGATATTACTATAGTAGTACCGCCTTTAGATAAATCCGACCCATGTATTATGGCACTCTAGGGTTGTTTCCTATCGTTAAAATCATTAATGTTTGACTTTACTGTTTTGATGGGGTTCCTCCAATTTGCTCAGCAGTGCTCACGCCATTGCGGTCAAATAATGCGGTTTTGACCCGACCCGTGCAGCAGGTTGGAGAACGGTCTTTTCATCTGACCTCTGTAACCCCTCCTGCTACAACAGTTTCATTTAGGTTGTCAGCTTTTTGAAAGATGACTGAAGCATTGAAGGACCCTTCTCAGGGGATGGTTACAGCTCTCGAAGAATGCAGGATCGTAAAGAATATAGAAAATAACATTTTGATAAAACCACATAATTTGAAGGTATCGGCTTCTTCAAAGGGACGGAATTCAGCGCAGTACCATTGTACTTATTGATTATGACGACATTCAGGTATTCCAGAGAATGATTAAAATTCAGCAAAGGTGCCATGTTAAGAACTTGAAACAGGCAAGATGAATGTACAACGGATACGTTATTAGAATTCTGAGAGCGATTACCTTGGTATAACCCATTCAACGCACGGACTATAATACTTTAATACTTGAATTTACCGAGAGATTTAGGTAAGTTTGTCACAAGTGCGAATATCGCATTATTAGTGATGAGTCATGTGATATCTACAGGTATTTTGTCGATAGGTATACAGAAGAATCATGGAAACATGATAATATATGCACGTGGATTTAAAATCATTCGCAGGGAAATAGTTACCGTTTTTATTCAATTACAAGCAAAATAACTAACTAACAATCATCGCACCGTTTCTCCGCTGGTGTAGGCAGAGAACCGCCACACAACTTTGTTTTGGTCGGCTCTCCTGGCTTCATTCACATTCATACGCTGTCTAATCGAATTCTAATATATATATATATTTTAAATTTAAATACCGCATAAGAGTCCCTACTGCTCCCAACCGTCTGGAGCGAGTGGGACTATGGCATCCCCAATTGGGAAATGTTGTGAGGCTGAAGGTATTGTGGAGGGGAAGAGGAAGGTGGGGAAAAATACCTAACACGGCTAAAAGCCATTTCAAACAACGTTTCAATTCTGAATGGTGGTCTTTCACCAGGGCGATACTGAGAGTATCTTTCACTCTGGAACGAGCGCAAATATATTATATGTTTTTAAATGAATTAATTGTGAAACAGCACACATTAATTAAATAAAATTTACTTGCGCACGCCGGGATTTGAACCCACGACCTTCGGATTCGCAGTCGAGAGCCTTACCCCTCGACCATGGAGGCCGCCAAAATTCAAAGATTAACTTGATCTTGCCATTCTCCCTCGTCCTCGACTTCTACCATTTACGTTCTCGTCATATATTCTCTTTACACTACTTTCTCCATTGATTCGCTCTACATGTCCAAACCATCTCCATTTACCATGAACTCCTTGTATGAGATTTTATCCGTTTTCTAACACTATATTATTGTTATTTGACCTCAATCAAAGATAGCCTACGTTTAACTTTAAATATAAATGATAGAATATTTATAAAATGGGTGCCTACTAGTTATCTTTGCGTAAATGGTTTCCTTGTGAGTCATGCCCTTTATTATCTAAAATTCATTAATAATTGATATCACGGGTGTGTCACGATCCTTTAAATAGGTATATTTTCAATGAAATTCATTTCATTGCCGGGAATAATATTTGCAAATACTTTGGACACAATGTGAATTTTATTTCTTCAGGTTTAAGTTCGATGGTGATTATAATCTGTTAACAATAATAATATGAATTTTAATTCATTGTTGCACGTTCGAGTTTATAAACAGAGTATCGTAAATGATGTTTAACAATAACCACGTTAAATGTAAGACTGTAAGAAATACAATATTGTTATTGCAATTAATTTATAAACACGGATGATCACTTCGAGAAATCAAGCAAAAAACTTCGTAAGAGTGGAACAAGTTCAAGTGAAATTTGCAAAATTGGGAGAGAGGTGATCGATATACCAATATTATTATGAGAAAATAAAACCTGTTCTCTTAAATAGGTACGGTTTAATTTGCTAACTAGTTTTGCTCCTCGGCTCAGACCGTGATATAGATTCTTGTGTTAATTTAATGTGCATTATTTGTACTCGTATATATAATTTACAGGGTGTATCAGCACGTACTCGACAATATATAATTAGAGATACCTGATCTTTTTTGGAGTAAAAAATTATAATGAAATTTTGGTCTCCGATAATTTTTTTTGTAAATAAATAATTTTTAATATATATTTTTTTAAATTAAAAACAAAATCTTTAATATGTCGTCACTAGGCACTGCCGAGTAATAGCCAAATCCCCCACCCCGACCGTAACTGTCCTTTGTGCTTTGTAGTGAAAAAAACAAGTCGCCGAAGACCAAAATGCCATCTACATTTTTTAATTCAAATAAAATTTTTCGGATACGTCCTGACACACCCTGTATACGTATTATTGTAAAGGGTGAATTAAATTATGCTTGAAATAAATAAATGTTAAAATTGGTGTTTTAAAGTTCCACAACTCATGTTTACCATGAGGGACGTAACTAGCTGAAAATATTTGCGTTGACTGAGAAATTCCTGAGGGAAGGAGAGGTGAAATTTTCATGATGCCAGAGCTCAAAATACGCAAGATAATAGGTTTTCAGGTTAAAGTAACCATGTGGCATTTTGACTTACTTAGTCGCATTTAAATGGACGTTTCAACGCTCTACAGCCAGCGAAAAATATTTGATTTTGAAAATCCATACGAAAACGCTGTGCAAATTTCATGACGCTATATTTAATCGTTTCGGGGGAATTCATTATAAATCAAGTAAAAATAAAATAAGTAAACATCACGACTCATACACTTTGCAGAAGATAAGAACAAGGTTAACATATTGAAAATACGTCATAAGATACTCAATACTTTGAACACATCAAATAGATACATCGATCTTTGACATAATTCTGCGTAAAATATTATTTTATCAACGGTAAATGATAAATAATTATTCGATCCAAACTAATGAACATATAAACACCCTAGAAGTGTGATCTAATTCGGTTTGGTAGAAAACTGATATCGCCAAATTATGTAAGATCTTACGACTCCCTTGTCCTCGGAGAAGCCAATGAATTTTCATTTGATTATTCGGTCTGGAAAGAATTTTGATTTTGAAAAGTTTTATCATTTTCACCGAAGTACGGAAAACATTAATTTGCTCGGGGCACACAGACACGCCCACAACACACATCTGTCAGTTCATTTCTTTAGCGGCCCGAACCAACAACGAATCGGCCTAACGTTGTCTATTGTTGTTTGGCCCGCTGATTTGTCAACACCGGCCTGTTGTGTCCGCCATTGTGTGGGCTCTGACGTCACAATCACCTGTGCTTATAAAAAATACGTACTGAAGCAGGTACTACGTTTAGTGCCGTGTCTCGTGATGAATGATAATGAGTTTGCCTGTTTGCTAGACACGCGAGGCTGTGGTGACAAGGCCATGGGACGGTCTGACCAAACTGGCCCTTGTCAACACACTGCGCTTGGAATATAGCTGCTTTTGATGGACAAAGCGGTAAAATGGGTTAACCGTAAGAACTACGTATTATTACAGAACATTTCTTTGGTCTTTGTTGGAACTAAAGTGTAAATATTAAATAATATTTGTACAGCGCCCCTGATGAGATTTTTCACAAAAACGGTGCTATGCAAATAAACAAATTATTATATCAGATTTAACAGGAGAACAATTTGAGAATCACAATTTTACCTGTGAATAGAATTTGAATAAGTTTGATCGGTTTACTTGCTTTGGAAGACCATTTGTGTATAAAATAGGGTATCATAGTTAGGGGGATCAAATGAAAAAAGAACACAAAACATAATGAAATTATATTCTGCAAAATTAGCATTTTTGCACTTCTCACGTTTTGATCCAAGACCACAGATTTAAATCAGGTTGTTTTTTTTAAACGACGACAGCTGCTTCAATGTTCAGAGTCAAAATAATAAAAATACTCGCAGAACTTAAATTTGATTTACTTTAAATAATAAAAAAATAATAACAATTGGACTTCTACGAATCAAACACAATTACAATTAACTTGATGTTTCGTTGTTATTTCGTCCAAAAGTTGAAATTTCCTCTACTGAGTATACCGCAATAAAAATGTAACAGTAAATACGGCGGTATATATATTATTAAAATGTTTATACTAATTATATACTTTTATAGGATAATGCACACAATTTTGCATATTGTAATTTGAATAATAATAAAGTATTTGGGCAGCATTCCGTATGGTAGATACTCTCAGTATCTCCATGGCGATAGACCATCACTCAGAATAGAAACGTAGCTTGTAAATGGCTTTTACTGTATTTACTGATCAGATCTAAATAACTAGATACTTCCCAATATTCTCCTCTCCACACTCTTTTCTCTCCCCGCCCCTTACTTACGACATATCCAAATTTAAGTTACCAGAGTCCCACAGGCTCTGGGGAGTTCAGTGAACATTATTGAATACGGAAAAAAGAGTTGTTTGAAATAGATGAATTATTGTAACAAGTCGTTGGAAGAAAAAAAAAAGTGATTTGGAATCGATTAAACAATAAATTAATTTTAATGCAAAACTACGTAATAGTAAATACTTCGGAATGTAGAAAATAAGGTTTTATCAAACAATGAATTGTTAAATTTCCTCGAAATTTCACCGTTTTTAAAAATAAAGTTGGATTTGGAAATATGAACATAAGAATTATATAATAAATATTCATCCAGTGCACGTGATATGCAGGTACTGTGATCGATAACTTATACAACTAATTTAAACTTATGCAGGTAATAGCGAATGCCGCGCAATGTCGAAACTAAGTTATTTTTAAATGAATAAATTTTATAATGTATTCTTTTGGGAGCAAATAATGGTGTCTTTGGAATTATAAACGTGAGAATTATGTCGTGAGTATTCATTATAATTTATTTTTAGTTAGAGTGATGTTGAGACACACGTGTGTGTGTGTGTGTTCATGCTGGTTTTGCAACAGCGCCGTCGTCGCAGTGAGTCTGTGTCAGCTCTATACTAGCCAGTGTCGCTGTATGCGAATGTGAGCCAGTGACAGTGGCAGTGGCAGCGGGTCAGCTGGTGCTGGTGCAGTTAGTTCTAGTGCGGCCGCGGACGATGGCAATGTGCGATGGCGCGACACTCTCTCGATAAGATAGGATAGGCTATCATTACCGTATCGCCGCTCTGCGCTCACGGCGGGAGACACCGGCTTTCTGTTCCACGCAGATACGATATTGTAGGTAATCGCCTAAACGAGCGCGACTATTTTTACATCCATCGCGGAGTTATTCTCGATATGCATTGCGACAACAAGTAGTGATACTCGACGACGGTAGTATAACACCTGCGATCATGAGCTAACAATTTGAGTGACAGTGTCAAGTGTAAATATTAAAAACATGTTCTACGCGGATTCTCCCTCGGCGGAGTCTTCCGAGTTGATGAAGATCCTTGTAAGAAAACGAGAACTGGAAAGCAAACGACGTTTGGAGACGAGCTTACGTATCAGAGAACGTGCCAATGACACCATGCCAAGCGGAGGGCAGCTATACAAGATCATAAAGAAAGAATTGAAAGTAGTCCCCCTCGAAGATGAAGTAAAAAGCCCGCTGACTCCGGAAATCTCCGAACCGTCTGGATATGTTCCTGCGGCAGGATCATTCCTTTTTCCCCTCCAGGAGCAGCCGAGTCGGGACTCGAGCAGTTCCGTTAATTCCTTTCTCTCCCGCCATTCTCCGGGTAGGATAAATGCCAGCTTCTCTTCGTATTCCGGTGACTCCGTAACTTCATCCGAGGGTAGTTCCTTCTACTTAAAGGATACGGACCAGAATCAACGGAAATACAAGCCCAAGAAACCACCCCCGGTTCCAAAACGTCCTTCGCGTTCCTCCACTGATAACAATGCATCGACTGTATGGAAACCCGCTCCTGGTCAACTACAGTTTGTCGAGGGTAAAACGACATCTGACAATTCGGACGTGTCGAGTGATGAGGAGGAAGCTATGTATTATTCAATTGATGCATCGGACGATAACAATAACCAAGGTAATACATTAAACGAATCGTTGGAAAAGGTTACGTTTTCCGATACATTGCTACCCAAAAGCAGAATCGACTTTCATAGCAGCAGTACCGTAGAGGAAAACATTTATGAATGCATTAACTATTCCAGTGTTTCTTCCTTGGTGCCAGATAGTGATAAGTGTGACTCTTCGGCAATGGTTTCGGATGAATATGGGTCAGATATTTACGAGGAAATTGACAAGAGCCCTGTAATAGTTGCTGCAGTCAATCGCCAGTTTTCAGTTCCTCAAGCCGAGACTAAGGCGGATAAGTACAAAAGGTAGGTGTGACGTCAATCTGACATATATTATTTGTATTATCACTTGACGTCTAGACGTCATAATAGTGTGTTCCTAGGAACACATGATTATGGTTCGTATTGAACAGGTAATGACAGGTTATGTCAAAACAGATTGACTGGCACTGGCATGCAATTTATACATGAAAATTTTGCCCTTTTACAAAGTGGGTATCTCAAGTGATGGTTCGTTCTATAAAATGATGTATATATTATAAACAAAATATTATCTAAAGTTTATTAATCACTAGAAGAATGTATTGACCTTATTACCCACAGACATTGGACATTTACACAAATTGCAGTGTATATGGTAACCAACCCTATGTATATATTTGTTTACACAATAATAATACAACAGACGTTTCTTAGACACAATAACATCATAGCTGAAATATGAACTTGAAGTTATCATGCAGAAAGAAATGCTTTTGGACCTCCCACATTCTTCAAATACATTATATAATCTTTTTATTTTTTAAGAAAGGCAAATATTCCCTGGTTACGAATTACCTGACAATATTTGAAAATCTCCTACTAACATTACAGTAAGCGAAAGATGTTGCTTGTATCGTGATGGAGGACTTAGCCAGCCGAGGAATTGAACTCACGAAGACTGGGTGAGACCTAAACGTGATGACATCTCAGCCACCGACCGGTCAAATCTATAGGGTTTTAAACTAGGAGAGTCATCATGACATTTTTGTTTGTTACTAGTTTTGCGAGCCACATTTTGGAGAATATGTTCTAGTTCCTCAGTACGTAGGTACTGTATTGAAGATTAGATAAAGTATGGCAAGTGATAAGAACTGATTGTATTCCATTTTACGAAAAATTCCTTTCAAAAGATTGAAGTGTTGTTCAGTTCTCAGCGTCAATAAATACCTCTTAACAATCTACCTACATTTTTTTCCTCCGTTCCGTAATATTATTAAATAATTAGAAAATTTACACCTAAAAAAGTAATGCCGTTCATAGAGTACTGTACAAAATATTTGTATATTGAGAGATAATGAAATAATTATTGAATTTTCAATGATTGCGTCAGAAACAAATAAAGCATCTATAAAACGACACACTTGACTTTGCAGTAGAGAGCATCGCCAATGTAGATATTTTGAACAAAAGTCAGTATTAATTGTTTTTGTGTTTAATTCGTAGAACTCCATTTAATTATTATTATTTTTTAATTTAATTTAAATCAAATTTAATAATGTTATTATTAAGTTCTGCGAGTATTTTTAGTTTTTATTATTGAGACAGCCGTTTCGGCGTTTATGGCCATTTTCAAACTGTCGATAGATTTAGAAAATTGTTCGTTGGTTCGTTAGTTCCTGTTTTGGCCACCTGCAAAGTTTTTTTTTATTTTTTTTTTATATATTTATTTCTTGCTAAAGCAATCCCGATGAGTTTCAAAACTCATTTTAGGACGGGAGGAATTTACAATACATAAGTAGGAGATAGTACATACAATTTTACATTGACAGCAAAATATCAAAAATAGAAGTTTCACATACAGACAGAAATAATTTTATAAGGCCAAGTTAAATACAACACACAAGAGAAAACATATAAGGGAACAACAAAATATACAAATATGGATTTACTGATTTTCATTTTTACACAATGGTTTAGATAAGGTGTATAGAAAAATTACAAACATGGAATCATATTTGCGTCCAAAGATTGCAAGATTTATTTATTTATTTTTATCGTGGCGCCTTCAGATAATTACGTTGCGCAAGTAACTCATTTTGGATAAAAAGATAAAATTTATTGCTACAATGATTTTAAAATAGTAACCGGGAATTTAAGTATTAATATTTATACTATAATGAGTTCTAACAGCCTGAAACAAGTGGGCTATGTTACCAGTACCACCAATATTGGGGATTTTCATTAAATGAATTTGGGGAAGGGAAGTCATCATGAAAATTGTGCTTAAAGTCCCTGTAAGAACTAGCACTGACGAAATCTTCAACAATCTTCAATCAGTATAGCCCTGGTGATAGACCACCATTCAGAATTGAAACGTTGCTTGAAATGCCTTTTAGTCGTGTTTGGTGACCAGATTTGAATAGCCATGTATTTCCCCACCTTCCTCTCCCACTTATCCTTCCCATCCCCAATACCTTCAGCCTCACAACATTCCACAATTGGGAATCCCATAGTATCACTGGCTCCATACGGTTGGGAGCAGTGGGGACTCTTGTGCGGTATTCATATAAAAAAATGTCAATAAACAATTATACTACTAAACATTCATAAATACAAAAGTAAGAAATAACAACAAACACACATATTATCTTACAGTCAAAAACACATCCAACAAGGATCCACTTGCACAACATTTGGACAAAAAAGATTCTTATACTAAACTCTACAACAATAACAATAATCAATTGTAAATCAAGTAAAACGCTGGATACGTTACATAGGGAGATCTGAAATAGAAAATATATTAACACCAAACACAGACTTACACCGAAACCACTCAACTGCACTTAAAACAAATCACTTTAAAAATATTTTATCAGCAATCATTTCAATTTAATTTCATATTTGTAAATGAAATCGTGAGCATGGGAAATCCCTGTGAGGATACCATTATTTTATTGTTAATAAAAAAAAGATAATAAACCATTATTTTTATTATTATTAAAGACACGGGATATGTTTTAGTGGATTTGGAAACTTTACAAAATATAACTTAAGGCATTTCAAGTAATGTTTTCTGTCCATAATGTTGTTGTGATACTACTGCCGCTTTCACTGATCGAATTGAAGGACTGCCAATTAAAAATTTCGTTCAAACGTACACTTTTAGGTCACCATTGGGTGTAATTTTCATCTATTTTCACCTCTGCTAAGCGCTGAATTGTCAGATTAGGGCCTGAATAGTTTTGACCAGATAAAGCCTTAACCTTATTCACGTGGGAGCAATACAAAACGATATTTCTTTATACATTTCAGAACCACAAATTTGTTTTTAAGATTTCATCCTTTACCTAAAGATATTGTTTTGAAGGGTTTATTGCCATTGTGTGAACGTTTAGTCAATAAAAAAAATGCGCCAATTGATCTGCGTGATTCTAAACTAACAGTATATTTTGACTGAACTTAGATTTGGCTCAGTTTTTATTAGCGAAAGCCACAGTTAGATAAATATCTTCCATTCCGGACAACTGGTTAAAATTGAAATAAATTTGAATAATTTCATGTAGGTGCAATACTAATTTGTAGCAAGTATCTATTTTTGTATTCGTCCCTGAATGCTGAATTATTATCTGTTATTTGGTTTCATTATCACGTCAATATGTCTGATAATGATTCCAGGTAGGTAAATAATGATTGCTTGAAATGGTTTTTATTTATTACCTATATGGTACATTGGTTTATTCGGGAGTTGTTGTAACATGATTAAACCATCCATTGTTTCCATCGTTCAAGGAACAATATATTTCAAATAGAAGAGTTAGATGTACCGTAATATAATTACAGATCGACATCCTCATTTTTGTAGTTTAGGGCACCGCTATTGTAGATATTGTGGACATAATAAAGAAAAATTATGGATTAAAAAAATATGTCGTTCTTTTGTTTGTTCCTCTTTGGCCAGTTGTACAGATTACCTTGTTCGTTGGCGATCTGGCGTACTCAGGAACGAAAACAATTTACCGATATAATCAACAAAATCTTTATCAAAGTGTTTGTGCTACCCATAGGCCACCGCCTGAACCTCTTGTCTCATAGGTACATATTATGTGCATCATACAGACCGGTTTCATGTTACTGATATTCGACTTTGTGAGGTCTAAAAACAATTGGTAATAAAATTAAAACTGAACTAACAATAACTAATTCTGTGTCTATTCAAAATCTCAATTTTTTATTCTTATTTTGATGATTAATATTTTTTTAAAACATTAATTCCACACTGCTGAGAAAAATAATTTCCCCGACGGCCTGTATATGATATTATCATCTTTGGAGATGCTGTATAGAGAGTTGGTTTAAGGGGAGGAAGAAGTTCTGGGAATTAAAAGGTATGAGGGGTGGGTAGGAATCTGGTGGTCAGTGTGGCCAGGAGTGACGGACATATTAATCCATCCCTCCCACAATCGAACAATTTGATAGATCGACAGAGTACGGCTGAAGAGGTCCGGTCCATGAACCCGGGTAACACTGCTAAGTCACCAAACGCAGCCAACCACTTGGGGATAACTATGGCAGATGTGTTGGTTATACCCGCCTCCCAGATTGAACGGAGTACGTGCAGAGAGTCTTGAAGTGTGGTGATTCTGATATCGATATTTTTTCATACAACAACAAAAAAATCATACGAGTACACTGTAATATTGAGGTTTTTTCAAATTTATAATAGCACAACAGAGTCACTCGGTACCACCAATAAAGCTAATAATTCTTTGTACCTATTCAATGGAAGGCTTTGGGAAGCCCGGCTTATTTTTCACCGAAATCAATTATGCATATATAGGTACGTACGAAGTTTGATATGTAAGCGAAGTCATCTATGATCTATGATGATCAAATTGTGATAAAACATCATTTTGGTTTGTACATTCTAAGGTCATACTGACATAACAATAACAGTGTCCTATGTGGGTGTAAAATGGGTTTTGTCGTTTGATATCGTTGTGGTAAATACTCTCAGTATCGCCCCGGTGAAAGACCACCATTCGGAATAGAAATATTAATTGAAATGGCTTTGATAGCCAGATACTTCTCAACCTTCCTCTTCCCCATTTCATTCTCTTCCCCACTTCCAAATATATCCCAAATGGGGATGCCATAGTTCAGCTGTCTCCGGACAGTTGGAGCGGTTGGAACTCTCATACGGTGTTAACATTAAACAAAAAAAAAAATATATATATTTGTATATTGTGGGTAAAATCTCAATATAGTGCACCGATGCCGCATCCATACCCGGAATTGTCCGAGATTCGGAATGATTTTAAATATTAAAGAAATACGGACCAACGTTAGAAACTCCTGGGAAGTTGTTACTGACTAACAGTATACGCGACTAACCTTTCCAGTTGTCAAAAACAAACCACTGATCCAAAATGGCTGATAATGCTAACATATGATAAACATATGTGTACCAACATAAATAAAAAAAAAATCGATAATCGAACGTACACAGCCCGCGAAAATTCAAAATTCACCCTTTCTTTTGAAGACACCTCGTATATAGGTCGTGAAAAAAAAGTCATAATTTTAGGGGCAATTAGAAAATTATTTGCGGGTTAATATTAATAGTAATTATTTGCAGTTAAAATTATCATATTTGCTATGTATATGTATTTACGTAAATAAAAATATAACAACAAACATTTAAAAAAAAAAAAAAAATTCTGGTCGATATTTTAAATTATGTACGGCAAATTTGTGGTACAACGTAAATTGGTCGTTTTTAATGTAATTTAAAGACCACCATAATGCTTATTTTAATATTTAAAAAATATATCTATGTTTCATCATATTTTCAAAGTAGACGGGGTAAAACTTTTTTTTTAAAACAAACAAAAAAAATACTTCTAATTCGTACTAGATATTTACTATACTTTTTGATGAAATAAAAGATGATTATGTTTAGGTGAGTATTTTGGCCTCAAATCCAAAAATAAGATTTCTGTGAAACAGGCCGCGCAGCCATTCCTCTTAATAAATGTGCAAACGAATATCTTACTAATTTGTATGTAATAAGGTTTTATTTAAATATTATTAATTTAATAAATATTTTTACAAAGTTATTTTACATCATCTGAAGAAATGTTATATTCTGTTTACAGTTCGTTTTTCTTAGGATAGTGCAGTGTGTGTACGAGTATGGTGGATAGATGTCTGCTTTTCAGTGTTCATGAACTGCACGCTACTACTATAGGAATATTATTCGTTCCGCAAATTTTTATTTTAAACTAGCTGATGTGTACCCGGCCTTGCTCGGGTACATTAATTGATTTGACAGCGAAACAAACAAACAAACGTTTATTTTTTCATAATATATAAAGTTCTTCAGTAGGTACCTACTCGTGTTTTCCATTTTGAAAATATTGTACCCAAAAAAACCTTCTTCCTTTGAATATGCAATCTGTGACTAACCAGAGTGTTATATCTATAGGCTAACCTAAATAAAACATGGCAGGTTCAATGTTTTTCATATTAATTTTAAAACGTTATAGCAACAGTTTTACATATTGGATTTCATTCAAACTACTCTCTAAACCTTCTCCGCACTAATAAGAACAAACTGTGCTATTTTCAGCGAAAGCGGTCAAATAATTTTCGAGAAAATCGAAGACAAACAAACTTACATTGATTTTTATATACATGGATTATCCCAGAAAGCAATCATTTTGTGGCTTGACATTACACATTTAATATTTTTTTAAATTTCGTACGCATAATTATGTATTTCGTTTTAATTACATTACCTTTGTTAAGATACAATATACTTTCATAAAATATAAATGTCTCTAGGCACCACATTTACTTATATATATTTTTTCCCATAATCAAACTGCAACGTACTAAATAAATACTGCACATAATATTAATACTATTATTTTTTTAAAAATATTTATTTACTAATTTAAGACATTTCATAAAACATAAGGCAAAAACTCCCGATAAACTACTTTTCAGCAGTTTGTCTAATGGGGGCCTAACTAGATCACCTTATTAAATTTATACATTTGTCAACTGGTTTTTATGATAACGATCCCAAGGAAGATTAAGATTAGCCAAAACCGGTCGACAAATGTATAAATTTAATAAAGTGGTGTAAAACAAAGAACTTTTTCTTTTAAGCAGGTATTTATTTATTTACAAAGAAAGAGAGATTTGGAGAATGCGATTGAGAACTGGATATCCGTAGTTTCTATTCGCATGTCGATCTACGAGTATGTCAAAAAAGTAAGTTAAAAATTACATTTATCAAATGCCATGAACGTTTTGAAAACTATTTTCAAGCAACACAAATTAAAGACTCATGGTTCGGGAACATTTAGTGCAGAGCAGGGGTCACCAAACCTTTTAACATATTGTAGTTTTGAATTTCATATCATTAATTAAATTTAAAACGTTCAATTTAATATATGTACGTTAGTTATTGTGTTTCTTAGTTTATCGTTAAATAACTGCATCTGATTATAATTATGATTTATTTTCATTGTAAATTTTACAATGTAATTAAATCAATATAAACTACCGCGGGTCGGATCGGTGATGCTAGTGGGCGGGTGTTGGCCCGCGGGCCGTAGTTTGGAGACCCCTGGTGTAGAGTATTGAGACTATTGTGTATTGGATAATTAATGTAATCATGTTGTTTACATTTGTGAGGAATTTGGTGTTTCATTTGGGGCTAGAATACATTGGTACTGTCATACACAGTGGCGGTTTGTGGTTTAAATCATTGCGAGTTCTAAATTAAGGCGTTTAAAAAAAAAGATGATGACTGTTTTTGTGAGCAGTTTTTTTTCTTAATAGAATATTATTTATTTATTAAGACACCGATTGAGCTTTTACATACATAGCAATTAAATTTTATTCATTAATTTCAATTCAGCCATTTAAAAAGTTGGTGTGGACAGGTAGGTATTATATATAATATTATTTTAAGTATTAGGTGATACGAGAAAAAGCGTAAGTCCATTTTTGTGACATTATTTATTTTACCGCAAAGTAACTAAAAAGGCGGATAACCTTTTATTAAAAAAAAAACTGTATTTCTTGTATCGCACTTGCTTCCAAAATAAATAATAAAAAAATTATTACCAAAATAAGACTAACATTTAGACAATAAAATAGAAAAACACACAGAAAAAGGGCAAAAAAATAAGAAAAAAATTCTTTATCATTGCGCACCGGACAGCGTATTGACTCTGAGGCACGTACCGGCACCGTTCGAAACCGTATTTATGTTGTATGAAATATCGCTTAGGTTTTTTAACCCCGTATGTGCATTCCGGGAATCGCACATAAGGGTCGCAGCGCTGTATTCCTTTTGGTGTATTTTTTACGTATGAAGTTGTGGTACGCTGCTTATTCATACGAGTAAATACTAAATGGTAGTGGCGCTCTGTTCAAACTGTAGTAATATTATAATCCAAGTGAGTCTTGTACGCCGTAGTTTTCCTCTGAGAGTTCACTGCACAACCGCTCATTAAATAAAACCGCCACTGGTTTATTTCGCGTTTTATTTATATAAAGGATGCAGGTTTATAAACATTATTTTTATATGAATAGAGTTTAAAAAAAAAAACAATTTGATACGAACGAGTTGGAAATTAGAAGTACAGAACTACGAACAAAATCTTTTTGCTGCCAGGAATTGAGATCTTTCAAATCTGAAAGAAAGAAATCTTTCAAACTTTGACCCCTAATGTGGTGGTATTTAATAAAATCACACGACAATTTTGTGGACCTTGTTATATATCTGTCTTGAAAAATACCCAATTTTAGAAGAAGTTGTCAATTAAGCGTACACTAATTTATAAATTTGGAAACTTTAGAGGTACTAATCCGTTTTTTGAAAAATATGAATGTGAAAAACGAATCAATTATTATGAATCAAATAATTGAGTAGGGCCATGTCAGAAGTCGCAATAATATGATGGTTGGTTAGTTAGTTGTTAGAAAATGTGTTGGAACAGCTAAATAAATTCCCACTTAGTCGGAGGGTGATGTCCAAACGCCACAGCACCTATAATCGACAATCCTGCCAACACAAGCAATGCTTAATGAAAAGTGTGACTTACTTTCAAACTTATTAACTAACTAACTAACTAACCATCACGCCGTTTCTCCGCAGGGGTGTGCAGAGAGGACGGACCGCCAACTCGATCTTGGCATACACTTCTTGCTTCATTCACATTCATACAACGCTTCATACATTCTCTTCTGTTAAAACTTTCAAACTTATCCTAAACATACACTCCATACAACGTTTAAAAAACCTTTATTTGTACTAATCTATTTAGCAGTTAGCAGTGACAATCCGCGGAAAAGATATTTTTCAAAATATCGCAATTATCCAAAACAAAAACAAAAAAACTTGTTGATCCATCAATGAAAAGTTTTTATTTATTTTGAAAAATCGCGAATGTTGAAAACAAAAACACTTCTATTCAAAGGCATAAAAGAGCTTCACCTGGAAAGCAGAGCACCATAATAATGTGACCTAATAAATAGTTGAAAAAAAAACGTTTTTTCGTCTTGCGCTCAGCAAAATTTTTTACTGATATTTTGAAGCAGGTGAAGTAATTTTTCTACAAAGCCATATCTTCACCGATAGCAGATTTATACACTTGCTGAAATATTTTATCTTTTTGTAGGAACGTTTACGTAGATTCCAGTAAACGTTTGCTTATCTTATCTTTAGTAGAACTCCAAAGATAATGATTTTGTATCGACTTACAAATGCGAATGCAATCACGCAGATACGCGTTGATCGTCACATATTGAAAAAATCAAATAAAAAAACTTTAATGTATAAATGGTATTAAATTCGACGTACTATTTATTTATGAATATCTTTGTTACAAAACACGCACACTATATCTGACGAGATGAATAATACTAAGGGCACCGTGAAGGGCTAACTCGTATTTTTTTAACAATGGTCTGATTGGCACCATTTAGAACCAAATTTTGGACAAGCATAGGCTCCTAAAAACCTCATCATCACAGCAAGACATAACACGTCTTTTGTGTACCTAGATTGCAATATATTCCAAATTTCAGCCTCTTGAGCATTCGGATCTACAAAACGGAGAACAAATTATATGTAATATTTAATTAGAGGATTTAAAATTCGTCCGAAATGTGGCGATTCGGAAAGAATGCAGGGCTGATGTAAGCGTAATGAATAAGATTAAGAAAGGAACATTTAGATGGATTAGGAATGAACGAAGAAAGGAGTGACACGAAAGTGAATGGTAGAAGAAGACAGGGACGCCCCGGGAAGACATGGCACCATCAAGTAAATCAAATACTTGATTCGGGGCTTGTCGAGTTATTATATCAGAAAAGTGAGACGATGTATGAACGTGAATGAAGCAGTGTGTGTCAAAACAGAGTTATTCATTTAAGTTTTTAATCCAGCAGGACTGGGTGAATGGTGCAAACCCAATCTGTCATATTACATGAGATATACCAAGCAATTACATTCAAATTAAAATAAAATAAAAACTAAGAAGAAAAGAAAACGTAATTGGTAATTTAAAAACAATCTTTCTATTTTTTTATTTATTACTTATGTGGAGGCCCTTCCTCTCTGCCCAATCCTGCGGGGAAACGGTATGATGGAAAGTTAGTTAGCGAATGAAACCGTAAAATCTTTATGTTAGAAAGCAATAATTCACGATCTACTATGAACTGTAATATAAATAAATATATATCTAAATCACGGACATCTCCGATCACCGATCGTTAAAATCAATGTAGCACAATTGGATGTAGCCATGCTTTAGTGACAGGTAATGAACATTTTTATAACAATTGTTTTGTTCCTTTCTTTGTTAATCGTGGAAATATTTGCATAACAACTCAGTGTTATCCGTTTACAGATAAAACAGGCTCTAACTTACAAAACATTTTGTTAGGATTTTTTTATTATCATACGAACACCATGGGAAATTGAAGTTTATGGGTTCGATCAGGTTTATAAATACCTATCGATGTTAATAAAAAAAACACATGCTTTATTAAGATTTTTTTTTAAATTTAATGTAAATCAAATTTAATAATGTTATTATTAAGTTCTGCAAGTATTTTTAGTTATTATTGTGACAGCTGTTTCGGCGTTTAAGGCCATTTTAAAACTGTGGTTAATCCACATTGCGACGACTTATTTATATGATTTAATTTACCCTTTTTAATTTACACTCCTTTAGATTTAATTTACCCCCACTCCTTTAAAATTTGGATGGATGGGTGACTTATTATCGGTAAAACCGATTTAGTTAGATATCAATTAAAATTCGAATGGTGAGGTGAGGTTTTCACATTAATAATGTGTTTTTACTCGTATTTAACTGACAATGTTTTCTTAATTGATTTATTCAAATGTGTTGTATTGTTTTGATAATGTGAACATTATTAAATTTGATTTAGGTACATTCAATTAAAAAAAGAAGTTAAATGGAGTTCTACGAATTAAACACAAAAACAATTAATACTTTATTAAGATTCATTTTATACTACCGGCAACGTTTTAAAGGTTAGTTTTGCTTTGGGTTATGTTAGGTTGAATTGGTTTGGGTTATATATTTTGATTAAATTAAAAAAAAAAATTAAACCACATTGGTTAATGGCGGTGGTATTGTGCCGAAAAAAAAAACTTTTTTGTTACACGATCAAAATTAACTAATTATTTCACCATCGCGCCATTTTACTGTAGGAGTAGGTATACGGGATAGATGGGCACACAACTCTGCCTCGGCACAAACTTGCTTCAATTACCTTCATGATAAGGAATCATGGTAACTATCTCACATAATAAAATATATTTGGATTTTGGAAAATCTACCGAAACGAATAAGTAGGCGAATAAAAAAAATAATGAATTATCATTGAATATACAATAATATTCACACTGTATGTATGAAGGTAACATTTGTGGGAAGTGCTGATAAGTAATAAAATTCACATTTTTGTGGAAAACTATTGCGACATTGTTCTTGATTTGTCTCAGAAAAACAACATTTTATTTTTATTTTAATCTCCGTCTACAACGATACTGGACCTTTATCTTTGAATAACCGGAAAAATTTGTCACTCGTTATCCGATAAAAGTTTGACACGTTTTATTCATCATTGGCAGTTTTTTTGTAAATCTTGAACATATTGACAAAGATTTACTACTTATTTAATCGATATTTAATACTTGTGGGGAGATATAAAGAAGGTCAATACTGTCGACTGTGGGTTTTCACACAAGCTATTACGGTTGCTGAAAAGAATTCCATTGCTGAAATGTTAGTTGTAAAACGTTTTGTCAAATGACTAATTATTACGTATCTAGGCGTAAAAATTGATCATAATTTAAAGTGGACTGACCACATTATTTATAATAATAAAATTTTACAAAATAATTAACTTTTTTAAAACAATCAGGAATGTCCTCATTACAAAAGATTTTATTAATATCTACATGGCTCTCTGCCAATCACCATTAGAATATGATATTATCGGATGGGGCAGTGCTAATGATAATATTCTTAATTTACTCATTAGAACACAAAAAGCAACCATGAAAATTATATTTAAAATCCCTGTAAGAACTAGCACTGACGAAATCTTCAACAAACTGAACATTATATCAATAAAAACGGTATTACTTTACATTCATAAATACAAAAAAAAAATAGCAACAATCACACATATTAGGAACACTAGATCTCAGCGTCAAAAACACATACAACAAGGAACCACAAATACAACATTTGGAAAAAAAAACTTCTTATACTATGGTACTAAACTCTACAACAAAATTTCACTATCCTTCAAAAATCACAACAGCCATAATATATTTAAAAATCAAATAAAACGCTGGATACGTTACATAGGGAGATCTGAAATAGAAAATTTATTAATACCAAATACAGGCTAACAAGAAAATCACTTAACTCAACTGCACTTAAAACAACTCACCTTACAATTATTTAATTTTTTTCATCAAGCACAGCAATTTATTATTATGTATTTTCATATTTTGCAAATGAAATCCTCAGTATTGGAAATCCCAGTGAGGATTTGATTATTATTATTTTGTTAAAAAAAGAAGTTAATAAAACATTATTATTGTTATTATTATTATACTATATCTATGGTATGTATTATCACGTGTCAAGAGTCAGAATTACAGTACTTATGAGACTATGAATTGTAGAGCAACTACACCACGTGTATGGGATATCTTTGACCTTAGCAAATATGAATATATCTCTGAATACCAAAGACGATTCCATTTGTTTCCGATCAAAACATGACGTAAAATACACATAATCTACCTTCTTTACGACATTCTAAACACTCTTAATTACTTTTATTAAATCTGAATATGGACTTAAAAAACCTCACCTTACAATTATTAATAATCTTTCTTTGCTCAAGTGATGACAAAACCCTCGCGATTCCCATCCTCCCAGCTAATTTTCTCATTAATTTTCAATAAAAGCATCACGTCTCTGGAACGAACTGCCCTCCGACGTACGGAATGCTCCTTCAAAGCACATTTTCAAGGCTAGAGTTTCTTTTCTTCTTTCCACAGCATAATAATGGTTAATTCCCATTCCCTTTTATTCCTTCCGCACATTCCCCCCCTTATCCCCTTTCTGCTCGAGACTTCAATATTAAAATACATTTTTTTTGTTATTGTACACATAAATTTGTTAAATTATTTTCACACATTTCGTGTGAAAAATCACATCATGCGGAGAATGCTCCAATATTATACTGTGTTTATTTCACACCAAGGGTTGATTAGTAGAAATTGCCACTGGGGAATAAATCCGCCTATAGATATATATTATATTATATGTATGCAGTACGTATAATAAATGTGCATTATGATTTGTGAACAGTAAATGAATAAAAACAAAATGAATCTAAATTAAGCAAGGATTGCGTGCCAAGATAGGGTTGTGTGATATTAATTCTAGAGTACCGTTGATATATTCTTTAAACATAATATAGGTATTAAATTTGATGGGAATAATATTTATTTGGTATAATTTTTTTTTTTAAATTTGTGTTTTTTTATTTTTAGATTTAAAATCTTTCTATTATTATTATTATAACTTTTTTAAGTGTTGAGATTTTATGTAACTTCATCAAAAGTTTATAAAGCTTTATGTAACTTCATTTAATTATTGTAGACACTACTGAAGACCGGTTGCAATCCTGGCTCCGGAATATATAGCTGAGCGGTAACCTTTTTGTCAATTACTAAAACTAATTTATTGTGTTCAATTTTTATTTGTAGAACTCAATTTATGTTCAAAGTTTAAAAAAAATTGGTCCTTTTACGTGAGAAAAGTTCTGCTAGGTAATTATTATTACGCGTGATAGCTGTTTTGTCTTCCGAAGGCATTATCAAACTGTGGAGAATCCACTTAAAGACTATAATAATAATAATACTTGGATGACTTGTATAGCGCCGCTTTTGTGAAAAATCACCTCAAGGGCGCTGTACAAATACTACTTGCTAGGGTTTATCTTATTATGTACATATACAGAAAGATACTGACCTGGTAGATCACTCCAGATTAAAACGTTAATTCACAAATTTTTCGCTTGTGATGATATGATTTTGCAGGCGCAGGACACATATATTAGAAAACACTGCACGTTGCATGATGTTGCAGTTACTGTTTAAATCCTATTTGTCATTGATATTATATTTATTAGAAGGTTATTGGCAAAAGAAGAGTAGGTATTGTAGGTACTGATAATGAAACTCAGAATGTTTTAATTTTTATGACCAATGCTCTTATTAATTTCTGAGTAAATTGACGGTTATTTTAATAATAATAATAATAAGAGTAAATTTTTATAGCGCAGTTTTGTGAAGGTTCACCTCAAGTGCGCTTTATACTAACTAACCTAACCTAATATAATTGTAAAATCACAGATGTACTACATAGTATATCTGTTACTATAATATATATATATATATGTAAATTAAAACCATGACATAAAATATTCATGAGCAGGTATTATAATATAACAATTTAGAAACTAAGGGTCATTTACACTGTAACGTTTCCCTAGGTTATAATGTTTTATTATTTAAAATTTGACTAAATGTCATTAAGATGGTCATTAAGGGTTGGTTTTATAGCAATCCGTTTTTATCGTTGATACCATTTTTAACTGAAATTTGGTCTACCGCCCGATTTCGCCATTTTATAAACGTTCGTCAGATTACCGGTCATTTGGCAGATGTCAATTGTTGCACGACGATCGCTTATTTGAAACCGTACACTATTTTAATAAAAATATATAATTTACGTTTGTGAAATATGTTAGATTCCTTATCGAGCAGTGAAAGTGATGACAGGCAAATGGCAATTATTCAAGATAAAAAAAAAACAGATGGATAAGGGCCCCGGTAACGAAACGGTTCGTTACGTAACAGAAATTTGGTAGTTCATTTATAAAACTGGCCCTAAAATTGGTGTTTCCAAATTATAATTTTTTTCATAATTAATATCAATTATTGTTTAAAAAATTGTGGTTTAAAAAAAAAGCTATTTTTGGCAAGAGGCCCCGAGGGAAATTATTTCCCTCGAGGCCTATATAATCTTTGGGGATGCTGTGTGGAGGGTCTTTTAGAGGATGGGAAGGAATGAACCTGGTCTCTTCAAGACCCATGTTGTAGGAGGGAGAAAACACAGAGGCCGGCAGATCATTCCACAGCCGAGCTGTTGAACACAATAACGAGTCGTAGAAGCGATTCGTTCTCATGTGACAAATGTCAACCACGTGCAAATGCTGAGCGCACATTTCTTTAAAAAAAATTATTTGAAATCTGACTCCGAACGACACAAAATATTATTATAGATTATTTATTGGTTTGACCTTGAACCCAACCACAACTGTTGTTTCTGAAAACAAATTCGTAACAGAAGAGTTTTTCTTATTTAATAGCAATCGTTTGGAGTTCCGGTTTGCTATGATAAATATTTAACGTTTTCCGCTTTGATATACAAAGTACGGTAGGTGTCGTGACAGACTTTTGTTTGTCCATTTTAAATCAGCCGGCTAAAATAATTAGCTACTTTCATGTTATTTAATATTTCAGATTGATAAAAACAGATAGCATTTATTGGTTTGGCCTTGGAAAATTTCATCTGCGGCGCTATCTTTGTGCGTTCTATGATGAATGCATTAAAAGTTATTGTTTTAGTATATTAGCGACACCACCGACTGCAAAGTTTACCATGTCCAGCTGAATGTACTACAACCCCACAGCCCGTGAACACGCTGAAAGTGGAAATAGGCCTGCGGGCTAAAAAGGTCGTGCCTCATTGCTCTACACTCTCACCGAGACTTTTCTCTTTAACCCAACTCTCAGGAACCATTGTCAGGAAGTCCGAGTACTACTCTATTAACAGTGGTGTTGCGCGGTAGCTGCTTGAATTATTACTGGCTGCATTTGCAATGAATATTACCCCCTTCATACCATACCTCCTCTCCGTGTGTCCTTTCAGTTGTGCACAAAAAACCGAGATTCCGTGGCGTTCATGGCAACAGGTGAAAGAAACCCTAAGTCGAGCCGAATGTGTTTACCAAACTCTCGCGCCGAGAGTGTAGAGCAGGGTTTAGTATCGATCGATTTGTGTATCGCGGTCGATTCATCGGCCACTCCTGGGGTATAGAACGTTGGCATATCTCAAACACGAATATCGATTTATCGATTGGGAGATCGATTGTTTCACAAAATTTTTGACTCCCACTTTGCAATAATGGCAAATTTGTACAAATCTCACCTTCGCACGTGATGAGTAGCGATAAATGATTTCCTTATCATACAGATGTTCATGCTATGACAAGAAAATCAATTAAATAATTTGTTAATTAAATTAATAAAAATTCCATACATTGTCCAATTATTATTTAGGTGACAAATAATTTATCGGTCAGTAAATATAAATTTTTTGGAAAGACTTTTTTTTTCTCACATATACCATATAAAGAAGCACTTACTTGATCTTAAACAATTACATGAAACATCCGAGAAGATGTTTTAGCACTTGTGCATCCTCTGAAATAGGTGCCTTTACATCAAACCCGAATATATTTTTCAATGATCTATTTAACACCGAATGATCATTGTCAAATCCTAGCAAATGCAACGCATATATACAAACATACTTTTAAATTTATTGTAATAACTTATTGAAGCTTATTAATAAATCCCAAAGCTTATTACGAAAATCCCAAGATGAATACAGAAAAACGAAACGGTCCTACAGAAAAAAAGACAACAGAACCCTGAGGTTCGACAGCCCGGGGTTCGATCGTTGCCTTTCGTTATTCTTTTTATTATCGGTGTCTTTTTCTGTTTTGTATTTCATTTTAAGATTTGCTAATATTATCTTGAATGATTAAATATTCAGGGTATTAAGAGACGTACCTGACTTACTTTAACCAGTGATTTCTGACCTTATTTGGAGTAAAAAATGCAAATGAAATTTTGGTCTCCGGTGACATTTTTTGTAATTATTTTTTCAAATAGAACCATTTTTTTTCATGTGTTGTCACTGATTACTCACTCAAATAACCGCCCGATCCCCCACCCCAACCCTACCTGTCAAATAACTATCAATTTTTTATGTTTTTAGGTAAATAAAATAAATGTCGCCGGAGACCAAAATTTCATTTACATTTTTTAGTCCAAATATGGTCAGGAATCACTGGTTAAAGTAAGTGCGGTACGTATCTTAACATCCTGTACATACAAATTAATTTAGGTTAGGTTATTTATTTTGAACAGGAATTACTTTGTTTTCTCACGAATTCTAAAGTCACAACTTTTAAAGAATGATAACACAATTAGATGAACTTCATGTAATATTACTATTAATTGTGATGTTTCTGAAATTATGAAACTGTATTTTTGTAATTGTTTGTCCTTGTTATTGGACTAGCAGGCAGGCACCTAACTAATCCATTTTCCCTAAATCTATCATTTTTGCTATCATTTCGTTTTCTGGATATTTGAAAGGTCCTTGTTAAACGCCGATACTCGGTCCGTTTTCAGCTTTTGAACATTTTTTGATCAGCAGTGAAACACAACTATCACTTTGTTATGGTTGTTAGCTCATCACAATTTTTTCAAAAGCTGAAACGGACCCAGAAATGGCATTTAACGGGAACCTTTCAAATGCATGGCGCCGAGTGGCCATTTAGTGACAATGTTACATTAGAATTTCTGCGAAATACACCAACTAAACTTTTGATAAACATTGATCTGATTTGTAATTATCAGCGTGTTAACTTGGTGTTGTGAATTCCAGGAAGCTAAGCGAGAGGATCAACGAGCTAGTGGTCACGGAGGGAGTGTACGTCGGAAAGCTGCGCCACATAGTGCGAGACTACATGCCCCTGCTGGACGGGGAGGCCAAGGCTTATATCTCTTCGGAGCGGGTGTTCTGCAACGTGCGCCATCTCTACAAGTTCCACAGTCAGGAGCTCCTGCCGGCGTTGAAAGCGGCGCAGAACGACGTCAGGGCGATAGGGAAGATCTTCAGACAATTCGTAAGAGATATTTATATAAATATTCATTTATATGATGAAAGTTTTTTTACATCATTACTTAAATTCTTGGTTTGTTTTCCAGGTTTCCATGTCATATAAAAAAGTCTGAAAAAAATAAGAGAACTACCTTATTTAATATGTATACATTTAACATTTGAGCTGTGAATCCAGCACTAATGAATCGTGCTATCTTTTCCATCCAAGATAATGTAAACCTCTACATTCAAATTAATACCCTATCAAAAAAGAGAGTATAACTACATTCTCACATATTTACATCGATGGCATTAGGGGAATTTGATGATATGTCTAAAAAAAAGTTTTAGTGCACTCATTTATTTAGTACCAGAGAGCATGAATTTTTAAAATAAGTTTCAATCCCTGGATATTTTAAATATAGTAAAAATAATATCGATAAAATATTTATGTTTTTTAATTGGGTCTAAGCGGTGCCTAACATGCACATAATATCTATGTTACGTGATACAAGTCATTTTACCACGTTAAATATTCTGGTACCTACTTGGAACATAAAAGTGATCAAGTATTAATTGACATGGAATTCATTCTTCATACTAGCAAATCAAGTGAAAGTACGAGTGTATACGAGGAATAGGTGTTGTCAATAATATTGAATGACGGTGCTCTTGTTGATAAATGGTCAATTCATTGTAAATAATCACTTTTTTCGTTTTTTTAGGAAGACAAACTTATGATGTACATCAAATACTCCAAAAACAATAAGAATAGCAACAGACTAGTTTTCGACCACCGATTATTTTTTAAAGTAAGTATTTATAATATTATAGAAAATAATTTTTCACTTGTAGCAAACACTTTGTGGGTATACATAATTATAAATTAAAATAAAATAACTTAGATTGAATAACAAATTTTATTTTTATATGTTAACCAACCGGTTTAAGTTCAGCCTGAATCTCATCAAAAAGATATTAAATCAATTACAAGTTACAGGGATGCTTATAGGAAATTTGGAAGAGGGAGACAGGATTATAAAAATAGGTGTAGGGAAGGGAAATATATTTAAAATGGGACTATTTGATAAATCTAATTGTTTATTTAATAAATTGATTTTATATACTTTTAAGGATTTTTTTATTCAAACCATCCTATTTCTCATAAGCATTCTGCATACCATTCTATGATACAGACTTGTCACTCCTTCTCATGTTAACAATATCCAACTCTCTGTAATAAAATCTATCGCAACAAATAACGGACTGACTTATTTATAATCTTGCAATATTTAAATAAATCCTATACAATAATAGTATTCTTAAAATCCCAGACAATAAAATCCACGGCTGGCGTACAATTTTATACATCAATAATTTCTCTTCCCCGTGCGTTCTAAAATTTCCAACAGAAATTAAAGCCGCTTTTTATGCCAATAACAACCTACGTAAACTTCTAATTAATTCAAAAGACAGAAAATATTTTAAGCCATTTTGACATCTATAAACACTGCTGGTAAAACTGCTAGAAATGTTCAAACGAGGGTAGTTGAACACTTGAGATGTTTAAACAATATAGGTTTTTCAGAATTTGCAACAAATTTAATAGATAAAGATCACTCATTTAATAAGTCTTCAGGTATAGAGGTTCTACATAGGAATGGGATAGGTCTATGTCTTAATAATTTGGAAGCTCTCGAAATCAAAAAATCCTTAAAAGTAAATAAAACCAATTTATTAAATAAACAATTAGATTTATCAAATAGTCCCATTATACATATATTTCCCTTCCCTACACCTATTTTTAACCCCTCCCTCCCTCCTAACTCGCCCTAACCCCCCACCCGCCAACATAGTTGATGTTCTGTCTCCCTCTTCCAAATTTCCTATAAGCATCCCTGTAACTCTGTAATTGATTTAATATCTTTTTGTATAACCCTGATGAAGGTTCAGGCTGAACTTAAACCGGTTGGTTAACATATAAAAATAAAATTTGTTATTCAAAAACCTATATTGTTTAAACATCTCAAGTGTTCAACTACCCTCGTTTGAACATTTCTAGCAGTTTTACCAGCAGTGTTTATAGATGTCAAAATGGCTTAAAATATTTTCTGTCTTTTGAATTAATTAGAAGTTTACGTAGGTTGTTATTGGCATAAAAAGCGGCTTTAATTTCTGTTGGAAATTTTAGAACGCACGGGGAAGAGAAATTATTGATGTATAAAATTGTACGCCAGCCGTGGATTTTATTGTCTGGGATTTTAAGAATACTATTATTGTACAGGAATTTATTAGTAAATAAGAGTCTTTGTTTTTTTGCAAGGATTATATCAATTAAGTCATGTGTATATCCGTTATTTGTTGCGATAGATTTTATTACAGAGAGTTGGATATTAAAGTTAACATGAGATAGCGGAATAGTGACAAGTCTGTGGATCATAGAATGGAAGGCAGAATGCTTATGAGAAATAGGATGGTTTGAATAAAAAAATCCTTAAAAGTAAATAAAACCAATTTATTAAATAAACAATTAGATTTATCAAATAGTCCCATTATACATATATTTCCCTTCCCTACACCTATTTTTAGCCCCTCCCTCCTTCCTAACTCGCCCCCACCCCCCACCCACCAACATAGTTGATGTTGTCTCCCTCTTCTAAATTACCTATAAGTATCCCTGTAACTCTGTAATTGATTTAATATAACCCTAATGAAGGTTCAGGCTCAACTGAAACCGGTTGGTTAACATTTAAAAATAAAAAGTGTTATTCAAACTAAGTTATTTTATTTTAATTTATTATTGAAAATACCCGATCCAAATTCTAACACTCCAAGAAAGTTAATCGTTTGTAGAAACAACTGAAATAATCGACATAATTAATCATATGTTCAAACAAAGAAAACAATGGACACTTTCCTTCAAATAAATACGATAGTGTAATTAAACGAATTTGTGTGTTTGATTATATTATTAAAATATGTATGGCTGAAAACAAAAAGGCTCTTATGAAACAATCATAATGCTTTGCTTTGAAGATAATGTTAACTCGATTTCAAATAACATTTATTATTAATGTTTATAATATCGCTTACGAGCTCTTAACAATACTTTTATCCGAAAATCCTACTAATAGTCATTGTTGTTCTTGAGTGGAAGACACTCTCATATCGTTCTTATGGGAGACCACTATTCAGAATCGAAACCTTGTGCCAAGCGGTTTTCTTCCCCGTATTTAATGACTTGCTTTAAACTACCAGGAACTTAACCTTCCCCTCCAACCCTCTCCTTCCCATCCACCAGCCTCACAATATCCCCTAAACGGGGTTTCCATAGTTAGAGCTCCTATGCGGTATTAAATAATAATAAACTTATCATAAACATAAAAAGCACCTCTTATGAACGAAGCATTGGCTATTTGGGAGACTAACTTTTAATTAGTATCCCTGATAATATCGAAAGGGGGAATAGAAGGGTGTATAATTTGAACTAAATACGTAGCCTCAAATTCGCAGACAAATTTTTATATGCAAAGTGTATAAGTGATGTATTTTACTTCCAGGAAAAACAAACGGAGCTCGGAAAACGTCTAGATCTTTCTAGTTACCTTCTGGAGCCAATCCAAAGAATACCGCGGTACCTTCTGTTCCTTGACGAGCTAGTGAAGACACAATCCTTGTACGACGATGAAGTGAACCCTGGCCATAGGGACATCATCAGCCAGACGGCCAGCAACGGAATCTATGAAAACGTCTCTAATCTGAATGAGGAGAGGGACGAAACAGCTCTGCAAAGCTTGGAGGGTGCCAAGAAGATGATGCAGGGACTCTTGAGGAAGATTGATAATACCATTGCAATAGCTAACATAAAACACTGCCAGGTATTTAAAAAAGATATGAAATATTTACCTAGTTTTTGCTCGTTTAAAACAACGGCTTTTTATTCACTTAGTGTGTGGGTTGTTTCAAGAAACTTGAAGGGTTCATCAAAATTTCAAAACTAATACTCAATTTCTGTGAATTTTCTATTTAAGTTTTGTTATTATTCAATCACTGTGAATCATAATTGTAATAATAAGTGAACTTGAATAATAACTTTGAAATTTTGACGAAACATTGAAATTCTCCGAAACAACTCACCCTTAGCACATGATTAAATTTTGATCAACTGTCAAATGTGATAGGATTCAAAGCATTTGGACCTTAAGAGGAACGGCTGCGCGGTCTGTTTCATAAAAAACTTAATTTTTGATTTGAGGCCAAAACCCAATGGTTTTTTTTCATCAAAAAGTATAGTAAATATCTAGTACCGATGAGAAGTAATTTATTTATTTTTGATTTACATTATGAAATATAGCCCATTAAAGGAATTGATTTTTCGCGATTATAGAGGCACCTTTAACAATTATTTGGGGGCTAATGGTGATTTAAAAAACGGTTTTACCCGGTCTAATTTGTATATATTATTAAACATATAATTAAATTTAAAAAATATTTATTAAAATAAGCATTAAGGTGGACTTTAAATTAAATTAAAAACGACCAATTTACATTGGAACCCAAATTTGCCATACATAATTTAAAATATCCATCCGAAAACGTTTTTTTTTAAATGTTTTTTTTAATATTTTTATTAAGGTAATTTTTATCATATTTACATAACAAATATGATAATTTTTTAAATAATACAAATAATTTTCTGAGTTATGTCTAAAATTGTGAAAATTGATTTTTTGCCATTGCATATACTTCATAATTTAAAAAATAAATAAATAAAATACTCCTCATCCGTACTAGATATTTACTAAACCTTTAATTAAAAAAATATCTTTTAGTTTGGATCGGTATTTTGGCCTAATTCGAAAATTAAGCTATGTATGAATCAGGCACCGCAGCCGTTCCTCTTAAATAAAATAATTTATTTTAATAAAAAAAAATTAAAAAATGGACGTGAGCAGTTCTTAATTTGATGACGACATTTTCTTACGTTTAAAATACAGGTAATATGATAATGGACATGTCTTAAACATGTTGTTAAAATATTCAGGAAAGTTTAAATTATTTATTTACGTTTTCATTTCGAAAGAATTTAAAAAAAAAATTAATTTAATTTATTTTTATTAATTTTACTGCACGTCATATTACTCATGCATTTGCAGTACGAACATTGTTATATTAACATTCTCGACATGTGTAAAGATAGGTAGGTATACAAAAAGTTGTAAGGTTATTTAAAGAGTAATTATATATGTCTACTGTTATAGAACTTTCATTCAATAGAACCATTCCTCTTGTCATGCTATGTTGTGCTAGAACATCTGTTCTGTGGTACGATATCTTGAACAAGCTGTGGAGATGACTACGGCTGAAGTGTTCAGGTACATATAAGCCACAGCATTCCAAGAGGAATTCGCTATCAATAAAGTTATGTACTATATTAAAACCCAGTATTGCAAGATTTGCAAAATGTCTGGTTTCTAGGCTAATTCAAAAATTTCGATTTTGGAATGAAAATCCGTTGATTGTATCACAATGCTAAACCTCATGCACACATAATACGAGACAAAACAGAATCTGCGGCAATTTCTGCAATAAGTGTGTAATATTTTTATCACAATGACAACAACATTTTCTACAGGGCAGTGGGCTTATTGGCCAGGAACTTTGTATGTCTTTTTTTATAAAAGAGTTTATTTGATGGCCTCCATGGTTGAGGGGTAAGGCTCTCGACTAGGAATCCGAAGGCCGCTGGTTCAAATCCCGGCGTGCACAAGTAATTTTTATTTAATTAATTTGTGTTGTTTCACAATTAATTCATTTAAAAATAATATATAGTATATTTGCGCACGTTCCAGAGTGGAAGATACTCTCAGTATCGCCCTGGTGAAAGACCACCATTCAGAATTGAAACGTTGCTTGAAATGGCCTTTAGCCGTATTTGGTGACCAGATCTGAATAGCCAGGTATTTCCCCTTTTCCCCTATTCCCCACCTTCCTCTACCTCTTCTCCTTCCCCTCCCCAATACCTTCAGCCTCACAACATTCCCGAATTGGGAATGCCATAGTCTCACTGGCTCCAGACGGGAGCAGTTTGGGACTCTTGTGCGGTATTCATATAAAAAAAAAGAGTTTAAAAGCCATGCATAGAAAAGCGCACATTCGAAATAATAACATTTAATTTAGGTGTTAATTGATTCAGCTAAAATACCCCCTTTAAATACTATTATGTACCTACAATCGAAGTATGATCCTACACGATTAATCGTATTATGCGTTCGGCCAAATTATTGTTTTATTTTGTGATGTTACATTGCAGATTGTTTTGATTGGCTATTTACAATTATTTACTTTTTTATAAATTTCCAGACTGATCCGTTCAAAGAAGGAGAACTTTTGAGACAGGACGAGTTCTACGTGACAGATTCTTTCAAGAAACGGTACCAAATGAGATGCTTTCTTTTCGAAAAAAGCATAATCTTCACAAAAGTTTGTTCAAAGGTAAAAGGTTTATTCGACCACTAGATAATAATAATTATTTTGTATTGTTTATTTCTTTGCTTAAAAAGTATGTATATATTGTTAATATTTGAATCTTAACTCATTTTCAGGTAGAACCTTAACTTAAATTTTCAGTAAAATTTATATGTTGACTAGCATTATTAGTTATTAGTATTTTTAAATTCATATTTGTCTTATTTTTAAAGTCAGCTTCAAAATATTTTTTGTGATAATGTGCATGTATAGACGATAGAATATTTAGTTTTGTTTTTGCAGACATTGAAGGAAGAAGAGGTTTTTGTGATGTATGCATGTATAGTCTATAGAATGTTTAGTTTTGGTTTTGCAGACATTGAAGGAAGAAAAGGTTTTTGTGATATATGCATGTATAGACGATAGAATATTTAGTTTTGTTTTTGCAGACATTGAAGGAAGAAAAGGTTTTTGTGATGTATGCATGTATAGACTATAGAATGTTTAGTTTTGGTTTTGCAGACATTGAAGGAAGAAAAGGTTTTAGTGATATACTCGTATGCATGTATAGATGATAGAATATTTAGTTTTGGTTTTGCAGCCATTGAAGGAAGAAAAGGTTTTTGTGATATAATCGTATGCATGTATAGATGATAGAATATTTTGTTTTGGTTTTGCAGACATTGAAGGAAGAAAAGGCTTTTGTGATATATGCATGTATAGACGATAGAATATTTAGTTTTGGTTTTGCAGACATTGAAGGAAGAAACGGTTTTTGTGATATATGCATGTATAGATGATAGAATATTTTGTTTTGGTTTTGCAGACATTGAAGGAAGAAAAGGCTTTTGTGATATATGCATGTATAGACGATAGAATATTTAGTTTTGGTTTTGCAGACATTGAAGGAAGAAACGGTTTTTGTGATATATGCATGTATAGATGATAGAATATTTTGTTTTGGTTTTGCAGACATTGAAGGAAGAAACGGTTTTTGTGATATATGCATGTATAAATGATAGAATATTTTGTTGTAGTTTTGCAGACATTGAAGGAAGAAAAGGTTTTTGTGATAATATGCATGTATAGATGATAGAATATTTAGTTTTGGTTTTGCAGACATTGAAGGAAGAAACGGTTTTTGTGATATATGCATGTATAGATGATAGAATATTTTGTTTTGGTTTTGCAGACATTGAAGGAAGAAACGGTTTTTGTGATATATGCATGTATAGATGATAGAATATTTTGTTGTAGTTTTGCAGACATTGAAGGAAGAAAAGGTTTTTGTGATAATATGCATGTATAGATGATAGAATATTTTGTTTTGGTTTTGCAGACATTGAAGGAAGAAATTTTCGAATATCATGACATAATAAGGATGGAAAATTTAGGCATAACACCCCCTGAGGACGATTCGGCGGCGCATTTTACAGTATGGCAAGGCAAAAGGACGAACAAACCATACATCATGGAAACCGCACAAAGTATTGTCAAAAAAGCTTGGGTTCACGACATTTCTGATTTACTCTGGAAGCAAGCATATAGTGACAAAGGTAATTTAATGCAAGGATTTCAAATAATTTGCAAAAGTATCAAACCAATGTGTCCAAATAGTAAACCATTTTCTTATTTAATTAAGTCATATCTGTACATTGAACAAGCAACTTAGGGTTAATTAATCAAATTTAATATTAACATACATGCCTTATTATTCTTTATAAGTTTCCGGCGATCAGATTTGAATATGAGCCTCCCTCAAATGTCTCCAAATATTCCCATTTTTGGCGGAATCCCATCAGAAAGCTGCCATTTATAGGCAACCTCTGTTTCTTTTCCCAACCGACGTATTCTATGGTGCAACGTGCTCCGCATAGTCTCACTTGATTATGGAAATTGCGATGGCTATATTGACGACATTGAAATTAACCAGTGTAGTAGCGCCACCACTAGATGGAATACAATATTATCTATTCGTATTTTAAAATAATTGGAATATGTAAATCTATTCATGTTATTACTTTATTTTTCAGAAAAATTGCAATCATCAAAGAGATATTCAAAAATATCATTAGCCAATTCGGAAGCCAGTAATTCTTCACAATGCACCGTTCCTGTAATGAACGGAGGCGGTCAAGCGGCTCCCACGCACCTCCCAGGTGATCAATGTACGTCTACAAAGCGAAAGAAAAGGAAACAGAAGGTTAAGAGTAATGTCAGTGATACTCTTGTGTTCGTGGGCCGAAACATGAATGTTTTGTGGTCTTCGCTTAAGTAGAAGCCTACGGAAGCAAAGGGTACCAAGATCTCTCTTAATGCCGCTTTATTCCTCGTAGTGTCAGTTGTTCACGTGGTTGGGGTGAAGGTGAGAGGAGGAATCCACCATCCTGGGCCCCGCAGTTGTACAGATTGTATCAAATTACTCAATATTTGGTCGGTGGAGCTTTTTTTATTACTTTAGAATGACCTAAATAACATTCAAGAACCAAAATATTAATGTCATGAAGTTGACACAGTTGATAAACATATTGTTTTTTGGATAAAAAGCGTTTCTTGTAAATGAAACCATTTTATTATCACTGCATTAAACCGTAGAGTAATTAAAATTATTGTCACATTACAATGCGCAGAAAAGTGTGCTGCGTAGGTTTTAGATTGTGGTTAACTTGTGATATTGATTTATTTTCGAGTATTGTCATCTTTATAGGGGTGTAAAAGTTCACCAAGGAATAAAAATATTGCATTTGATACAGATTGCTTAAAATTTGTGTGCATCGTAAAAGTTAGTCACAAAAAAGAAACACTGTTTGTAATGTTTACTGAACATAACAAATAGGAATTTTTTAATAGAATTCGACACAATTCAGTTCGGCCCTATTGCCGCCCAGAATGTCATCAATGTTGCAATCAATAACAGGATAAAAATATTCCATTTGATACAGATTGCTTAAAATTTGTGTGCATCGTAAAAGTTTGTCACAAAAAAGAAACACTGTTTGTAATGTTTACTGAACATAACAAATAGGAATTTTTTAATAGAATTCGACACAATTCAGTTCGGCCCTATTGCCGCCCAGAATGTCACCAATGTTGCAATGAATAACAGGACAAAAAGTGTTTTCAAAAGAGCTTTCTGTGGAAAGTGGATAGTGTTTTCCAATGACACTATAGAACAAGAATAATGTTGGAATGACAGAGAAGAGAGCAATAGCGCGTATTATATTTAGTCATTTAATTGAGACCACTTTAAAGAAATAAACTTTGGTGGGATTTACAAAACAAATATACTTGTCGATAATTTTTTATTATTGTATTTTTTCTGTGAATACCGCACAAGAGTCCCATCTGCTCCCTGTTAACCGGAGGCAGTGAGACTATGGCATCCCCCAATTGAGGTATGTTTTGAGACTGAAGGGTTGGGGAGGGGAAGGAGAGGGTGAGAGGAATGTGGGGAAGTAACTGGCTGGTGGTTGCGTTATCAACAAATTGTTTGTTTTATGCTTCTCAATTAGCTTTAAGGATATGGTGAAAAAGGTTTTTATTTGTTTGTGTGATTTTTTTTCGTTTCTAGTTTTGCGTTTACTCGTATTTACCGAAGGTCTATGTTAAATTTTGGGAAAATAATTATTTTATGTATCATATTTTGAAAATTGTGATGTAACATTATTCAACATTAAATATATGTATATATATCTTCGTATGCACCACTTTACTAAACTTGTTCAGGACATACTCGTGGTGTTGTATTCAAGGCAAACAACATGGAAATACCAGAGATAAAAGACATTTGAAAAATAGTAAAATTACAATATTTGGCCTAAATATTTGAAATAATAAATTGCCTTATCTGTATTTAAAAAAAAACTTATATCGATACTGGGCTTGGCGGAGGAGTGGAAACCAATTTTTTTGTTTTTATAAAATCATCTAAAATTTTATCAAACTGTAAAAAGTGGTGTATCCAAAGATATGCATTGTACAATGTTTTATCAATAATTTTTAATATTATTTCCATAAAACATTACAAAATACTTACTGCTTAAAAGCATAATTATTTTCTATTTATCTACCCAAAGCTTTGTGATTTGGTGTGTGAGAGATAGCACTAATTCTGTATTTTTTGTTTCTCTAGATTCTTCGCTTCGTGGGGTTCCAGGAGAAATACGACAGGCCCAGGCGCGTAACCACCGTACCACGTGGTACGTGGAGTAATCAACCCTTCTAACAAGAAAGCCTTAATATCTTGGACAGGATTAGACAGATCCTGTCTAATGCCGTACTGCGTAAACAAAGAACGCTCCAGCAAGGAAAGAAGAAAACAGAAAGTGGAATGAAGAAAGAAAACCATTAATTATTGCAAATTGACCATTTTCTTGTGTGCCATGAATAAGCACATATCGCTACAGTGTATGAGAATTTTGTAAGGTTCGGATTTAACGGTTCATTGAATCTGAAATCGTTTGATAAAATGACAATACATATTTGATGATTTTTATCTCCTTCAGAGATTATGATGATAGAATTAATCTTACAGTTTTTCCCGCAATTTAAACCCACCAAATGCATTAAAGAAATTTATAAAACGTTTTTGTGAGAGTGAACAAACAAAAAATATCAGATTGTTACGTGTTTCACGTTCCATGGACGTTATTTTCAACAAAGAAGGCCGCTCTTTCGTAATTGACACACTAAACGTTTATTGAGCTATGCAGTTGTTGCATTTTTAGTCATTACTTGAGGCCACTGACCCAATATCTCAGGAGAGAGGCGAATTATGTGGATGATGTCTTCAGAAACACTGTAGAGCTACAATGGTGATGGTAGTTCTGCATATTAACATCAACTTATTTTAATTTTTATTAAAAACAGCGTCATTTTTGTAAATGGTGGCCTTGCCTACACACCCTTTAACAGTTGATATGCTAGTGAAAGCTGATCTAATCTTATGTAGAATCTTTCCCTCGTAACCATTTGACAGAAATTTGCTTTTTTTTTACATTAACTCCACACAGGAAGCTCTGTGAAAAATAATTTCTCTCAGAGCCTAGTCATTTTTGGGGATGCTGCGTGGAGGGTCTTTTTAAGGAATGTAAGGAGAGGGAGTTTTGGAAAGGGTTTGAGGGTCTATTGACCCTCAGACCATATTAATCCATCCCTTTCACTGTGGTACAAGGCGATGGGTAGAGAGACTCCGACTAGAATCTGGTTGTCTTTAGGAAACGCCTTCAATCCTGCCTATTTCTATTATCTATGGTCCAGCACCTACCTAAGTAGCCACCTGACTTAATTATGCCTCCCAATATTCTTCTAGGAACTTTTCCTTAAGGCTTCTTTGGTGGTTATCTGTAACTATAATGAATCTAATAAATGAATACTGTATCTGTATTGACACCGTGTTTCGAGTTCAAACCAATGTGAACTTTTTCTCTCTAGTATTTGTTTAAGTTCCCGTTGAGACATTAGTACCCACGCAAGATATCAAATCAAACACAACGATCACAATCAGTGCCGTAGCAGCAAATAGAATATTTTTACGGTTAGTTTTTTTTTTTAATATTACCAGAGGTCAAGGGGTCTCCTTCAACCGGCTTCTTCCGATCCAGTCCACCACGTCGCTAGTGGGCAGGCGAATCCGCTGCCAAGACCTGGACAAACCTACCCCATCTAGTCACCTGAGATAGCGAATCACTTGGGGTGACCTATAGTAGAGGTGTTGGTTATATTTTATATTGTATCCGATGAATTATCCTCACGGCCGCGGCACCTATTCCCGCTTCCCAAATTGTTTTCTTTCTTTCACGACTAATATTAAAGGCTCTCTTTAATCAGGGCAGCGTACTACGAACATTCAGTATCTTGAGCACCATCATAACTGAGTGTAGGAATAGATTTCTCGAAAGGTCAGTGTGGAAAATAGGTCCATGGGACACAGTAACACAACTACCTCGTAAAGTTGTACTTAATTAGTCATGACGTTGAAAAATTTTTGAGATGTATGAACAAGTGATAGAAAAAAAGTCTTATGAATTACTTCGGTCGGTATATAATAATAAGAAAAACATTAAACACATTGTTTGTCGGCGTCTCTTCGTTGATCCACGCCACGTGTTCTACTATATTTTATTTTTCAAATATGTTTATAAAATGTATTTATTTAAAAAAAAAAAATCAGATTACAATAAACGGAAGCGACCCACAAAACAATTTTGAAAAAGAAAATATATATCAGAACGCAGAAGGTTTCACATTAAAGCATCCCGATGTAAAAGTACATATTATGAGTTATTATATTATATGTATTCAGAAGTCAGGAGTATTAGAAGTATTCAGAAGAATGAAATTAGCCAAGAAAGTACCTACCTGCTCATTTTTTATTTAACATATTTGTATGAATACCTGTGATATAAGTTAGTTGTACTTAAGTAATATTAAGTAAACATAATTACTATTTCATAAGACTGTCTGGTGATTGATTTACTATTCCAAAGTGGAGAACACAAGAGTTTAACAGGGAGAGGGATGTCGGAGAGTTATTATATATAAATTCAAAATAATGATGATATTATTGTGCAATACGATAAACATGGTGTTTTTAAAGAGAAAAATATTTATTACGTTTTTTTTAAATTTGCATAGGCTTTTAGCATTTATCAAAATAAAATCAGAAATATTACACATTTCTGACAGTTCTACGCATGTTTTACAAAAACATTTAAAAAGTTGAATATCCTTAAAAAATGCTGTGAAGGTTTTTCTTTAACATGTCGATGAGTTAAATTTAAAAAAAGAACAGTGTGTTGTTTAAATTTTTCATAAACACTACATAACTTTTAACTTTTTTAAAAAATTTTCTTAATGCGGATTATAAATCTTTGGTTAAGTTTATTTACAAAAACGTAACGAGAAAGGATTAAACATATTTTTCTCCACTTTGAAAATCATATTCATATTTTAAATATTTTGTAAAACATGCAATAGGACGATCAGAAAAGTAATATTACTGATTCGATTTTGATAAATACTAAGCCTATGTAAATTTATAAAATATTTAATAGATATTTTTCTATTTAATGTTTATCGTACTGCGTAAGAATACAATCACTCACTCTTGTGGTTCCAGTATGAGACTTGTTCAAGTTGAAATAAATTGGTGATTTATATATCTTAAAAAAAACATTATTTCGTTAAAAAGTGTTTTTTGACATACAGCACATTGTCTGATTTATTGATCATAAGGAAAAGATTGTTTCTAAATTCTGTTGATACTGATAATGAAAATTCTATATAATCAAAAAATGATAAAATTCTTGAAAAACGTCAAAATTTTATGTATTGAAGATTCTTAGAATAACGATATGCGGTGCAATATTAAATCTTGTATATTCCTAATTGTTGAATAATATTTTTATTGGTAGTTTCACGAACTAAAAATATTGAAAATTTACGCTAAAAGAATTTTATATTTTTGTAATAAACGTAACATGCATGCAAAATCAATGTAATGTATTGGAAATACTATTAGAACTTCCTGGGCCTATTACTGTACGAGTGGAGATATGTATTTATTAAAAAAAAAGTTAAAGTCGTGTAAGTTATTTATTTATCCCAGTTCTACAGATATGCACTACTATAGAACCCAATAACGGAATTGCTAAAAAATAATCCCCACATATTAAATTGCTAAAAAAGGAACATGATAAATCTAAGAAAAATAGGGAATAACTGGTTTACCTAAAATCAGACGACTAATCAGAGGGGGGCATGAAATTCGTTTTACAAACAATGCCATTTTCCCGGAGGGTTAGGCAGAAACGACGGGCCGCCACACATTTCTGCTTTGGAACTCACTCCCTGCTCCATTCACATTCATACAGTGGCCAATCTATACTATTCTATTGTACGGATAATTGAAATGACCCTATCACTTAACGAGCCATATCTTTCTTGGGCATCCCTGACTCTTCTCTTCACTATCGCATCATATATTCGTTCTTCTTCTAATGCCTTTTCGCCTCTTAGGAAAACAAATAAAATAGACAATAAATTAATAACCCCTTGTCTTAATTTTTATTACGTTTTTTCCTGATAAATTTATAAATTTCAAAGGACCCATAATAAATAATAATAAAAAATAAATGTATATATTCATTCCATTTTTACGTATTACATTTTATTTGAGTTCTCCCGACCACCATACTAGGCGCATGCTCGTATCACGGTAGCCATAAATAAGTTCTATGATTCAATACCTAATTAGCCTTGACTTTATATATAATATGGAATATTTTAAATTCAAGTCATTTTTCATCTATTTCCACTAATAGCTTATTTGTTGAATAATCAATTTACGGTGTTTAGTGCCACGATAAGAAAGTATTTTGCATGATTAAATTTGTACTTATCACGGAGTTTGCGAAAGACGATAAGACACCAAAAATTATGACTAAGTGCCCCGGTGGAAGCGACACAGGGGTAGGCTGAGGGAGACGTTGTTAAACTGCGTGAATATGATTGCAGCAGGACGGGAAGGACTGAAGACTGCAGGTGAATGGCGAGGGACCGCAGCCAGTGAAGAGTAATGGCGGAGGAGACCAGGTGGCCTATTCCCGTTCTTTTTAAGGAAGATTTCGTATTGTTTTTCTTAGGCTTAAAGACATCTTGCTTAACGGCGGTTCCAGTTCTCTCAGATTACAGCTGTCAGCTGTCATTCAGCGAATGACATTCATTAAAAAATATCAATATTTTCGTAGTTTTAACAAGAGAAAAACTCAATATTTTCGTAGTTTTAATAGGAGAAAAACTCAATATTAAGTAAATGTTACCGATTACGTTATTATCAATTTTAAACATTATTAGCTATTAAGCTTTATAATTAAAAATCCAAATATGAAATTAAATAAATGCAGGCGGCAAATGTAACTTTTAGAAGTAGTGAATAAACAGGTGAGGTAGGTACCTTTTTACAAAATGTAATTCTTCGTTTAAAAGCGTATTTATGCAATTTAAAAATAAAATTAAAATGGATTAATATGCATTATAATATAATGAAGGTCACTTGAAGATATTTCATCAATTTATATTTTCAAATAATCTCTTAACAATCTGATTGGGATTTTTTTACAATGTCTCTCCGAAATACCACAGTTAAGCAAGAAGTCTTTAAGCCCAAGGAAAAGGATAAGGAATCTTTCTTAAGGGGGAGAGGGACGTCGGAGAGTTATTATTTATTAATTCAAAATAATGATAGTATTATTACGCAATAATGATTCGATTTTGATAAATGCTAAGCCTATGTAAATTTATAAAATTTTTAATAAATATTTTTCGATTTAAAAACATTATGTTTATCGTATTGCGTAATAATACTATCATTATTTTGAATTAATAAATAATAACTCTCCGACGTCCCTCAAAAAAGTCCTCTCCCCATTAAAAAGAACCAGAATAGCGCTCCTGGTTCCATCGCATGGTGCATGAGAATACGGTATTTAAGTTCTGACCCCAATGCTTGCATTTAGTTCATATAATTGGTTATTTTTTTTTCACAAATATCACTTTCCAATGTTTTTCATGAAATATTAAGAGCATCAAAATAAATGCGTATCCAAAATTTCAGGTCGATCTGTACAATGGTGCCTGGATAATACAAGTTTGCAAAAATGTTTTTTTTTCTGTTGCAAGGGTACACAATTTTAGTTCTACTCTTTTATCTTATGAAACCTTTTCTTCTTCGCTTTGATGATTCTCCGAATTCGATTTCCTTCTCTGGTTTCTCTATTGAGCATCCGACAGTAGTCAGCTAACATATTGACATCCCATTTTCCTTGGTAATGTCTCTCGATATCACGGACATCCTGGTGAAATCTTTGACCCTGTTCTTCACTATAGGCTCCCAAGTTTTCGGAAAAATAGTCAATGTGGGAGTGTAAGAAATGAACTTTTAAGCTCATCTTACACCCTTGAGCTACATTCGTTGCCAGCATGCGGTGTAATTGGTTTTGTAGTCAGAGTCCTTAGTATTCCCCAAAACTTATGCACTGCATTCTTGAAAGAATTCCATTGTTTCCAAAAAAGAGGGGATCAGATAAAAGATTTCTTATGTCGGGGCCAGTGAAAACTCCCTCTTTTAACTTGGCTTCAGAAAGTTTCAGGAACTTGGAACGCAGATATCTGAAACAATACCCATCTCTTGGCATTTGACAAACTGCTTTATGAGCCCCAATTTAATATGAAGAGGTGGCAAAAACACTTTTTATGGGGGAATCAAGGTCATATTTATGACGTTTTTCTCGCTGGGGGTTAAACTGTCTCGTGATGGCCAGTCAGTTTTTGACCAGTGAAGCTGTCTCGCTCTACTGTACCATAAATAAAGATAGCAAGGATATTTTGTATTAACTCCCCGCTGACTCAATAACATGGTTAGTATTTTGAAATCTCCGCAAACCATCCATTGATGCTCTTGATATTTGATTTTCTCAAGAATCGTAAATAAGTCATCATAATTTTCTCCCATATGAACCGAGTGTCCCTTAGGAAGAGTTGAAAATACATTTCCATTATGCAGCAAGACTGCTTTGAGGCTAGTTTTAGACAAATCAATGAATATGCGCCATTTTGATGAATCATATTATATATCACCGCACTTCATGAGCCGGTGAACATCATTACAATAAAACAGATTTCCCTCTTTGGAGAAAAAATGAGTAAATTCTTTCTCTCGATGCCTGTACCACGAAAATGGGATCCCAAATGATAGGAGGTTTTTGTTTTTAGCCTTGATCCTAGCAATTCGGCTGCATCTTTTGAGAGACCTAAGTCTCTTACTAGATCGTTGAGCTCACTGTGAAAAAAAAAAGTTTAGTTCCCCCGTCAACCCAAAAATCTGAGCTAGATTCGTCCCGGGAAGCTAATGTGTCTGAGTCCTCTGACTCACTCAGGATGTCATCTAAATTAGAAGGTGGCTGTGGAACTGGTATTTTAGAACCATGTGACACTGGACGAATAGCTGAGTCAAGGTTAGGGTAATATTACTCACTTTTTAAATAAAATAAAATAATACAAGATTTTAAGTTAAATAGGAATTTTATGCTAAATACAAACAAAAACTCGAGTGTAACAAATGAAATTGACGTGATAGAATATTTTTGGTATTTTTTTTCGTTTTTACCAAGTTGAAATATGTAAGAAAATGTATAAAAATCCTGTGCAATTTTTTACTTGCAGACAATGCAATCAATGTTTAAGTTCCGACCCCAACGCTTGCTTCCACAGAATTGTTTTTTTTTACGAATGTCTATTATCGATAGTTTTTTTTATCGATGTTAAGACAGTCAAAATAAAGACAAATTCAAAATTTCATTTTCGATCTGTTCCACAGTGCCCAAGAAATCGCCCTTTAATTTACGACCCCAGCGTTTGCATCAATCGCAAATTCACTTTGTGGCATTATTTTAAATTAAAAATAAAAGTTATTTTGTTTAAACCACTACTTAATAAATAAAAATCTACATGTTTCGATATCAATCTTCCCTGATCAAAATAATGACGAATAAGCATTAGGGTGGTCCAAAATTTTTTTTTATTATTTTTCATCTGACCGCTCCGTGAATTTGTTATATGTATTCATAGTAATAACATAGTAAAATTTCAGCGAGATGGCTCAAGTAAAAAGGGGTGCTCAATCGAGTGTTGTTTTTGAAATTTTTGTGTAAAATGCTTAATTTGTAATTTTTAATATATTATAATAAAACTAATATAAAACTTTTTTCCACTTAATTTTATTTGACTGTAACCAGGTTCAGCCTGTCAAGACCATCTTCAGGCTTATATACACAAATATGGGGGAGGGTAAGAGGGGTGGTCTACAAGGATTTTATTCGAATATGTGGGTTTTCTTACAATTGTTACTAAGTGGTCTTTGGCTGTCTAATTTCTAATTATTTTGGTTTTTTCCAGTAGGCATAATTACCTCGGGCTTGTAGCTTTACTTCAATATTGTTTGGGAAAAACCTTACAAGTATCATGCATTATTAATGACCTAATTTTTAGTGTTGTCAAATTGTTATTATATTTATGGTGATATAATTATTCCAGGTCATTAATAATGCATATTACTTTTAAGGTTTTTCCCCAACATTATGGAAGTAAGGCCACAAGTCCGAGATAATAAGGCCTACTGGAGAAAACCAAAATAATTAGAAATTAGACAGCCAAAAACCACTTAGTAACAATTGTAAGAAAATCCATATATTCGAATAAAATCCTTGTAGACCACCCCTCTCCCCCTACCCTATATTTGTGTATAGAAACCGTGAGTTATGAATAATTATTATCAGTCTGAATATGGCAGTGTGCTAAACTATTAAATAAATATTAAAATAAAGTACTGAAGAGTTTTATAGACAAATTTAAACACTTATTTCGTAGACTGTGAAGTGAATCGGTGTGATAAAATATGTTCATCTACTCCAAAAAAAGACAAAGTTTTTCTACTTGGGGTTCGAGATATTGAGCCATTGATGAGGTTTAATCAACTTCCTACTCTTCGGCAAGTTTTACTCCGTTTTCACCACATATTAAATGAATCAAAAATGTGAAAGACTCCGCGCATATACTTATTCCAGAACTTATAAAAGTATGGAGTAAATCTAGTATTCCGGCCGGACAACAAAATCATTGCATTGAAAAACTGATTAAGTTTCATAAGAACTGGTTGCTATTGAAGAAAAATCGAGGAAGAAATTCTGAAGCACAAAGAAAAAGAGTATTTGTTTACAAAAGAACTAGACAAAATTTTTGATATTGCCCATGGAAGCGCTTTGAATTTGATCAAAATTGCGGAAGACAGAGCGTTTCTCATTGATCAAAGAAGAGAACGTAAGATGATAATGACCTCAATCGACAAGAAACTAGAAAAGGTCAAAGAACGCTCTCTAAAATGGAAACAAAGATCTGAAGAATTGAGAGAAATGACTGAAATCAAGGACTCTTTCTTGCAATTACCTCCTGAGACTTGGAATGACAATGTTGATTACCTTCAAGGCAAAAACTGCGTCACAAATTTGCGTGTTGTTAATGATACAGCGGAGAGAGGAGTTGAACTGTTTGAAGATTACAACACGTTACTCACTAAGACTGAGGAAGAAAGCAATTTTTACTTCACATCGTTGAACAAAACAGAAAAATCGTTTCCACTGAAACATCCAAAAAGGAGTTAACAAACATAGTTTTAAAAGATTGCGACTAATATTATGTTAAGTATTACTTTGTTACAAAATTTTATTCATATTTAAATAATTTGTATACTTATTTGATTAAAATACTTGTAATATTAATAAAACTTAAATTACGTGTTTTATTTAAAATCCTGAAATTTTATCAAAAACTTATAATTCGATGAGCACCCCCTTGTATATAAGATAAGGGGCTGAAATTTTTAACACATCATAGGAATGGTAGGTGTAACAAATCAAGGGTACGGCTACACCTATATTTGATTTTTTTTTTACTATATAGGCCTGGACCACCTTAATAAGCATAGACAAATTATAAACACAGACGTAAAATAATAATAAGTTGTGAGAGAAGTAAATAATTGTATAAAAGAGGATGTAAAAATAATCATAGAAAATAATAAAAAAAAAATTAAAATTAAGGAATAGCAAAGGTACCAAAATAGCAATAATTATTCTGAATATAGGCATTAATTTGAATTTTTACTGCCTATATTCAGAATTTGAGAGATAGCTATTTAAAAAAATGTTTGATTATTAATTAACCTAACGTTGATGAGTTAATTAATTAAAATTAATTGACTGGTGAATTAACTCACCAGCGTCCACAGGCGCCGCCCACTGCTTTCAACGGCGTCATGAAAACCGCCCACGTTACCCACGTTACCCACGTTACCCACGTTACCCACGTTACCCACGTTACCCACGTTACCCACGTTACCCACGTTACCCACGTTACCCACGTTACCCACGTTACCCACGTTACCCACGTTACCCACGTTACCCACGTTACCCACGTTACCCACGTTACCCACATTATCGCTTCGCCAAGGTAACTAACAAATTAACAGAGCCATTGGATTCTATAGATAAGTACACTCTTTGTGAACAAGTCAATATATATGTCTGATGTAAACTAACCGTCGTTTCATTTGAAGTGGTAATGATAACCCAGATTGGCAACGAACTTTCCACCTTTTCCCTGAGATGATAGAGTAACGCTGCCCGATCTAACCGAAGTTCTAACCTGTGAGCCATGGACCACCAGACGAGTTAACCTGTGCTGAGTACGTTATCGGAGGTATTCAGGGGGGTAAGTCTGTATCTTTTGCGTTAGCTAACGTAATCTAAATAGCTATAAATAACACATTTTGTCCATTTGGTGGTCCGTATCGCGTTAACAAGTTAAGTTTGGGCTTACGGCCAGAGACAAATCCGTAACGCAAACTCAAAAGATGACGCTGCGTTTATGAAAACGGTCAAAATGTGTTGTTTGCGACCGATTTAACTTGCGTTAGCTAACGCGAAAGATACAGACTTGGCCCCCAGGTCTTTATAAGGATTTGTACAAGGCACAAAGAGGTAGTATCCTTCAATAGAGAAATTATAACAGCATATACGTAAAATTCGTTAATATTTATTTATTTCAAATGAGTGATTTGGTTCAAAAACGTGATTAATAAATTCAGAATAATAATTATTACTAATTAGGTGCTCCTTAACTCTAACATTAAAATTTATAGATGTCTTTCCTATTATTTTAGTACACAACTGCTGACCCTGTACAAATCGCAAGTGCGCCCCACTGTAGAATTTGGCAGCCACCTCTGGTCGGGAGTCCCAAAATATCTGAAAAAAACCCTTGACTCTGTGCAGAAACGGCGGTCCGTTTGATAGATTCGTCTATCTTAACAAACGGGTTGCAATCTTTGGAGCACAGACGTCAGGTGGGAATGCTGTCCTTGTTCTACCTGTATTTTAATAGAAGATGCTCCGAGGAACTAGCGTCATTGATCCCTTCGGCACCGGTGAATAGTCGGGAAACACGCCAAACGCGCGCCCAAGATTTGAATACGGTTGAAATTTGTCACATGAGAACGGGTCGCTTCTATGATTCATTCTTGTGTTCAACAGCTTGGCTGTGGAATGATCTGCCGGCCTCTGTGTTTCCTCCATCCTATAACATGGGTCTCTTCAAGACCCAAGTTCACTCCATCCTATCCTCTAAAAGACCCTCCACATAGCATCCCCAAAGATGATATAGGCCTCGAGGGAAATTATTTCCCTCAGGGTCTCCTGTGTAGAGTTACTGTAAAAAAAAAAGTTACAATCTTTACAAATTAGTTTACAGACCACGATTTGTTTAAAGTATCATATTTATCCTTGTTATTAAAAATATTAATATTATTGGTATAAAAAGCTGGTTGGATAGTATTTGGGATTTTTATTTTTTAATTTGAAGTATGATTATTTAAAAACAATGTTTTCTCCACTGTTTCCCACCGCCAATTTTTGGTGACTAAACATAAGATCTAATAAACATTTTGTTTGACTTTTTTTTGCATCTGTTACTGCTGTATAATAACCGATATTAATTCCAACTTGTTTTAATGATATTTAATTCTTTGTTATGATTATTTTCAGATAAGGGATCAATTATCAAGCATGGACTGATAATTAGCAAATGGATGGTTAGAAGATGGTCAGGATCTGGAAAGAAGTTGTGGTCTTTCCAGATCCTGAAGCCGGCCGACGAGCGCCACCTGGCGTATGGGCAAACCAACACCGAGCGTCCCGTCACGCAGCCCAGGGGAGTCACCAACAAAGACAAAGAAGATAGGATCAGTACCCCCGGCCCCCGTCCTCACCCGCCGCCCAACTTCACATAACTCCTATCATTCGTATTAGCGTCTTGCAATATATCGTAAGGAATAAATACAGATAGCTTCTATTATTTTTTTTTTCAATTAAACAGGTATGAAAACTTAGACCAAGCCGTATTTAGTTTTGATAATTTAACTGCATCCTTTATATAAATAATGTGTAATGATAGTGTCCAAAAAAAAAAATGTCATAGATTTAATATAGGAATAATGTAAGAATAGGAAGTAAGATTTGTAAAGCGCCCTTGAGGTGATTTTTCACAAAAACGGCGCTATAAAAATCATCCGAATATTATTATTATTAAGAATTATGTATTGCTTTTTTATTTGAGTTTTTAATCCAACAGGACTGGGCGGCTAGCGCAAACACAATCTACCATATTACAAGAGCTGGTACATAAAAAAGATAAAATTACGAATATATATATATAAAGAAAATGAAATAAAACGAAAATAAAAGAAAGAAAAAAAAACGTAATGGTTAATAATAACATAAAATAATTTAAATTAAATTAAGGGATCGTCTTTCGAGAAGAGAAGAAAGAAGAGTCGCATCATCTGCATCCATCGCTCATTGAGTGGAGAGATGAGTCACTCGGATGCATCCATGACAGTGAAGTTGGTTGACTTCCGTGTCCCGTCCCGTCGAGTGTCCCGTGAGCCGCGCCGATCTGGCATCCCCAACTGGGAGGAAAAGGAGAAGGGGAAGAGGAAGGTGGTGAAATACCTGACTATTGAAATCGTATCACCAAACACGGCTAAAAGCCATTTAAAGCAACGTTTCAATTCTGAATGGCGGACTTTCACCAGGACGATACTGAGAGTATCTTCCACTCTAAAACGTTCGCAAATATATTACACATTATTTTTACATTAATTAATTGTGAAACAGCACAAATTAATTAAAATAAAATTTATTTACACACACCGGGATTTGAACCCGCGACCTTCGGATTCGTAGTCGAGAGCCTTACCCCTCGACCATGAAGGCCGTCAATTATATATATATAATTTTTTTTGAAGAAATTCAATAATGTTATTATACTATAGATTGATACCATTCATTTCTCATACGCTCCATGTATGTAAATGTTCTAACTTAGGTATGTACAGACAAATCATTTAAAAGAGCTTCTTACTTGTGTAGTGGTATACTGTATCATAGAACTAATGCGAGGTAAGAGGGGACTACGGCCGGGTGTTCCAAACTAACTCGAGCAAATTTAAATCACTATCGGTATGTGAAAATACGTTCAAACGTGCGCTCTTTAGAATGACTTTCCTGCATATAATAAATCTAGTTAAAAGTTATAAAGATAAAAAAAACTACATCTAGTCTTTCATAATTTATAATGACTAGTAATGATACTAGTCATACATTTTTGTCTTGATGTCACCGTGTTATATAAATATCTTTTAAAATTATTGCATAGTTTATAGCTTGTTCGATATTGGATAAGATAACGTTATATTTATCAAACAGGGTATCGTATTTTTTTTTTGTATCGAATTGATTAAAATACACCTAGTTGAGACAAAATTTTCAGTGTGTAGAACGTGCCTGACATTACTCGAATGTAGGGCAAAACGACGTTTTTGTTTCGTGAAAATAAGTGTAGATATACACCGATAAGATTAAAATGTCATCCAAAGGAAGAATACAAAACCTTATTCGGTTTTACGAACCGGATAAAAACATACCAGTTAGAGAAAACAGTGATAATGAATCCCCTCTTTTAGTATCACCATTAGGATATGTGTCTAGTTTGACAGCGAAATTGAATGATGGAATATTAAATAACGTTTCTGTTGTTGATTTAAGATACAATCAGATGGGTCAAACGTCGGACAGCATCAAAATTTATAAAGTTCTCACAATACGCACTGATAGTTTTATAAATGGAAGTGTTCGCAAATTCACAACCCGGAAAGTTAAATTAAATAATTCAAAAGACAGTGGATTATTCCAGGAGAAGAAATCTGAGAAACCTACTGATGAATATGAAAAAATGCCTGTTAAACAAGCCGTGCTACATTTTGATAATCTTTTCACACTAAATAAACAAAATGTGATTAAAAAAACAAGCAATCGTAACCGAATTCAATTGCCAGAAAAGAGTAAATACAACAACAACCCTGAGAGACCAAAGAAACTTGAACAAAAGTCAACATCGTTCGAGGAATACGATGTTTCTCTGGAAGGTATTCAAAAGACGCGTGAAACAAAAATGAATGATCTATTGAATCAAGACGCTGAAATCCACGCCAAAAAACAAGTTATAACGACTAGCATAAAACAAATTGACCCAAAGAAAAATATTACGTACAGCAGCGTAGTACTATCATTAAGAAAGGGTGACACCGCCAGAAAAAAACGAAAGTCGATTATTGTCAGGCAAGAATCAGACTGCGATATAGAGTTTGCCATTAATGAATCTGTTGAAATGGCAAACGAAATGGGAAATTATAAAACCACCAACAAAACCGACGACACTGAAATTGAACAACAAAGGGTGATCAGAAAATATCAAATAGAAGCAAAACCTAGAGATAGCGTGGAAAATATTTCTGCAATGAAGGAAACTATAGAGATGACTAAAAAGGTTCAAAATTTTCAAATAACCGCAGCAGAGCAAGGTTGTGAGGCAACACCGCATAGTAAATTAGATGCGGTTTCAGAGAGCCAGACACCCAGTGAGAAAGAAAGGCAAATTACTAATATTGTTGAAGTTCTAAAGCCATTGTCTCCCCCACTTTCTGAACTCCACGATGAATCAACGATTGATGTTGTCATTTCCGCTCAATTGACACATGATACAGAAAATAAAGCGCAGGAGACAAAACAAATATGTGACTTATTTAGCACAATAAATAATATAAAAAAGTAAGTCGATTGAAATATACTTTAAATATGTACACTCAATTTTTCACTCGACTTGTCGCAATATGTACACTCCGCTTCTCTATACAAGCATACCTTAAAAGAGAAGTGAAATTGTAATAAAACGTATTCAATTTCTATATAATATAAAAAAAAAAACATGAAATTATAAAAATAAAAAAAATTGTACAATTTCTTAATTGATAATTTCACAACCATGATGATTCCATTGTTATAATAATAAGCTTTCATTCTAGTGTATGGTAAGAGCTTACTCGAAATTTTATGGTTTGTGTAATCGCCAATTTCCTTCGATTCGATCATAATCTCATTATCGAGGTTGTTATTAATTCACAATGTCGACAGACCGGTAAAGTTATTTTTTGTTATTATGGTCTGGTAGTAAATGTTTTCGTAGTTTACTGGTGCGTCGAGTGACATAGCTTCGTTTTAAAAAAATTGCTTATACTTTGAAAATCGGAGGACAATCTGATTCAATCACAAACATCATTTCATGATATACAGTTAATAAGCACCACCTGCAAGAAAGTGCTGTGAAACTGTTATATTTCATTCATTTCATTACCGGCAACCCGGGCGTTTATTGGAATAAAATTTAAATATTTACATGTACTTTACCCGTCTCACTAGACGATGTTTGTTCTGAGATGGGTAATAAAAATAAATATATATATATATAAATGAAAGAAAATGCTTAAAAATTCATAAGGAAAAGTGTAAAACATATAAAGTAAATTTTAAATACAAAGTTTAAACAGTTAAATGAAAAGCTACAAAATAAAAATGAGATTATTCAAAAGTGCATGATAAAAATGTTTTAATTTAAAAAAAACATATATAACAGTAATAAGAATAACAATATCAGACTAAGGAGAGTTTGCAGGTAATTTTTTGATGCAATTCCTTTGACTGTTCATTAGCCATGTGTTGATATTTTTATATAACTATTTTTGGTTGTTTTGCGTTATATGTTGAGAGGTTGAGAGGTGCGAGGTAGGATTCGCGCTTCTTGGCAAAAGTGGATTTAATATTGGGTACTTGAAAATGATTGTGAGATTTAGTTCTCGTGTTTTGTGAGTAAGATATGTAGGAAGGTGATGATTTTATGCAGTTATTATAGATACTTTTTTTAATAAACAACTTTCTAATATCAAGAATGCTATTTGTAATTAATAGGTTTTCTGTAGGATGTCGATATTGTACCTACATACTTCTTTTACACTTTATTTATTATTTTATGTGTACATTATTGTACTCCCTTGTAAAACTATGTGATAAATGTATCAACATGTAAAAGCCTTCTAGACGTGAATAAATAAATAAATAAATAAAAACCTAATTTTTTCAACCCGAGTAGACGATATTATGAATATTTAATGGTTTCATTTGAATCCACCACCTACTTATTTTTTTATCACATTTCAATAAATTCTTTTTATTTCGTTTTTACTATGCTTTAAATTTACATCACCAATCAACCTACTAATAAATACTGATTCGTATGTTTTGAAACACAATTTTCGGCTTTCACAGAAAAGTTTTGTTTTAGAAATCAAGAAATGCGTGTCAAAGAGTTGATAGAAACCGAAAAGGCGTATGTCAATCAGCTTAGACGAGTTGTGCGCTATTATATGCCGTGTCCACAAGATCAAGGCTTGCCAGGGGCATTGCTAAGCCTCGACCCCGAAGACATATTCTGCAACATAAAGCAGATCTACAAGTTCCACTCGAGGATTCTGTTGCCAGCCCTGATCGATGCGAGGGAAGATATGTTAGCTTTTGGAAATGTCTTCATAAAAAATGTAAGTTCTCCTCTTTAACCCTTGCTTGCCGTTACCGAGAGATGTTAATATTATTTAACTTCTTATAAGGAGGTACCCACAAACACTTAATGCTATTACAAACTATTACTGATCTATTAATTGATAAACTAAAGTTCTTAAAAACTTAAGACAAGATTTGTGTGCATATCGCAAATGGTAACAATTATTATTTTTATAAACAATAATTATTAGCCAGAAACACTCATCCAAATTGAAAAAAACCTTTCCGAGCAAAGATAAATGTCGCCGACGGGACTCGAACCCGCATGTAGGCCGACATGTAACCCGCATGTAAGCCGACGTAGCTCAATGGTAGAGCATCTGACCGGCAATCAGAAGGATGCGGGTTCGTGTCCCGTCGGCGACATTTATCTTTGTTCGGAAAGGTTTTTTTCAATATGGATGAGTGTTTCTGGCTTATAATTATTGTTTATAAAAATAATAATTATTACTGATCTACTTAATACATAATACATCCGATTCTAGGAAAGCAGCTTCATGGAATACGAATTATATTCTAGCAAAAACAGTCGGAGTGACGAAATCCTGAAAAAACATCACACATATTTCAACGTGAGTGTTGATTTTTTTCTGTTGGCGTAATATTAGTTTTACAATAATTGCTTGCCAGGGTATATCCATACAAACCCATGTATTAATATTTTCAGGCAAAGAAAAAGCAATTTGGGCATCAGTTTGACCTTCTGACTCACCTCACTTATCCTCTCCAGAGATTGACCAGATTACCCCTTTTCATCGAAAGCATGCTGAAAAATTACACAAAACTGGTTCAGGTGTCTAAGAGTCTTGATGAAGCATTGTTAAAATCTAAAACGTATTATTACAACTATGCGGGTCAGAAGCGGAACGAAACAACTGAATACGAAAATGGTTTGAAATCTCTTGACACGGCTTTTGAGACGTTGGTTGACACGATAAAAAACATAGATTTGAATTTGACTCTAAAGAACATTATAGGCTTACCGGTTTGTGGATATTATTTTACATACTGAACATTAAATTAAATTTCTTTAATTTCCTTACGCCAGTCGCTGAAGTAAAAACTTGCTTTAATGCTGCACTCGCAGTTACTGGTTTGAAATATATTTTTTTAAATTTAATTGCTGGCAACCAGGGCGTTGATTGACATAAAAATTGATACAAATGCATGTACTTTACCCTCCTCTGATGATATCTGTTAATTGTTTTGTTACATCGCTTTGGGATTACCTGCAGAGAGTTACTCTCTAACGTCATTCAACTAACTAAACTAGTGAACTAAGCTCTTTACTTTGGACGCACTGCACTGGAAGTGGCCGAATCAATCGGTAATTTTTATTGCAGGTTAATTTCAAGCCTACAGGAAAGCTGAGGAGGAAAGCTACATTTAATGTTGCCGACAATTCCGGGAGCCAGTGCAAAATGAAATGTTTCTTGTTTGAAAACTGCATTCTCTTAACAGCCATTCGTCAAGTAGTAAGTTTGGCCATATAATATATTCAACTATTTACCTATTCGATATTACTTCTACTTGAAAATATAGCAGTATTTTAAAATGTGAATTTAAAAAAAAAAAAATTTAAATCAAATTTAATAATGTTATTATTAAATTCTGCACGTATTTTTAGTTTTTATTATTGTGACAGTTGTTTCGGCGTTTAATGCCATTTTCAAACTGTGGTTAATCCACATTGTGACGACTTATTTATATGATTTTATTTACTCCCACTCCAAAAACGGGTCATATAGAAAAGTTTCGGAGTGTTGGTGGGACCTCCGAAACTTTTCACTTTGTCGAAATAAACTACTTTAGTGATACAAATGTGTAAAAATATATGTATCTTCTGTTCTAGACTTCTGCAAGCGATGAATATTTGTATAGGGACTCGATTCCAATGGAGGATTTGTTCTTCACACCTTCGACCGCAGAAACCGAACCTTCCTTCGGTGTTAGGAATTATGGGAATACATCTAAGCTGTATGTTTTAAGTGGAGAAACACCCACCGTTCAAAAAGCCTGGGAACACGACATTAATCAATTCCTTTGGAGACAAATGATAAAATTGAGGGAAGAAAAAAAAACTTTAAGTAATATACACCTTTATTATAGTTTTTTCTAACATAATAGAGACATATTTACATTAGAAAACATCCCCATAACGGGGTAATTGAATCATTTTGTGTTAAGGCAGCTTTTTCGGTATATTAATATCAAGAGGTATACTTTAATTGATTGTTCTGGGGGCCAAGTCCGTATCTTTTGCGTTAGCTAACGCACGTTAAATCGGCCATAAACAACCCCTTTTGACAGTTTTCATAAACTAAATTTGTGCTACGGAATCGTCTCTTAACGTAAACGCAAACTTACTTGTTAGCGCGATACGGACTATCAAAATGTCAAAATGTGATGTTTATGGCTGAATGATACACACTTGGCCCCCTGAAGTTGGTTGCTCCGTACTTATATTAATGTACTTGACGTAGCCACTATGTCGATTGGTCTTAGGGCCCATATGAAATGCGTAATAACATATAAGGTATATACATTTCGAGCTGCAAAACGAGTCCACCACTTAAAATCAATGCTCTATTGCTGAAATTATCTTCATTAATTTTGTAGAACTGAAATGATAGTGTTTTACAACTGCATTGTTTGTAATTAGTGTCTTAAAACACATCAAAATACATGTTTCTTAATTTATTAATTTTTTGGTGAGGAACTAGTATGTTTTTGGAGCCTTGGAGTTTTTTGCCCCGTCTCTGTACCTGTATTATTTATGCAACCAGATGGAATTAATAATTTTATTTTTCATTCACTCTTTCAGATTCCGAAGAAGTAATAAATAATAACAGCTTAATTCGAACTGGGAGTCGAACACCATCGCAGAAGCTTCTATTTGCAAACAAGGGTCGTACCGGAATAGATCGACAATCAAATAGCGAATCTCCAACGAGAGATGATCATAATGTTAGCGATCTCGCAAGAAGTATTTCATGTGATTCACTGAGTGTTTTCTCAAGAGAGACAGAACTAGAAAATTGTAAAAGGTAATTGAATTTGTGATTTTTAGCAGGGCTGGTTCCATCACGATATCTCGCGCCCTGTGCGGTAGTTACCAATTCCGCCCCTTATTTTATTTTTTAATTATTCAGATTAACAAATCTTACCATTCGAACAAACGGATTTTTAATATCATCACATCTATCATTTTAATAATATTCCTCCATCAAAACAAAGACAATGCGATTTCTTTAGGAGATTCTTTGTAAAATCAAGAAATGCTTGAAAATCAATACAATTCAATTTCTAAAAACATACATTTAAAATTCGAAACTTTTATTTACTAACAAATACAAAAACAATACAAAATACTGCAAATAATATTTATATCCACGTAAAGGAATAAAACGGTAAAGAATTTTAAAGGATTTATAAATAAATGTTAATTTGTCTGTGATAAAGCAGATTTTTTGTTGATATATATATAGTAATTCCAACCAAATAATGATATGTTCCAACTCCTGTATTCACATATGAGTTTAAATAAAGTTTGTGAGATAAATAACATACTACCACATTACGGAGAGACAGAGAAAACTATTAAAAATACGGAATTATAGACATAATAACATGGTATACAACGCGATATCAGACCAGCTAGCTTGTTGATTGCAAATTCCTTGGTGTAAAGAGCTCTAAAGCAATTTTCTCAAAAGTTCATTATCGTATAAGATAAAAATGATAAAATCATCTGACAAATGACGCTAGAATCTGTATTGTATTAGGGATGGGTAATATGAAATGTGCGTCACTGTCAAAGCGATAAACTGCGGTTTCAATTACAGAAAAATTAAGAGAAACAGGTAGTTTTTGGAACCAGTTCCCAATAGTAATAACACTTCATTTAGTATCTTTGGCATGATTAAAAAATAACCTCCAAAAACATTTCTTCAAACCAGTTCCAAAATGCAGTGACCGCAAAGTTACTGGGACAATATAATACGGACAGGAGTATTGAAATCTCTAACTGTGCAAATTTAAGCTCAGGTTGAAAAAGGCGTTCTCTTGATTAGTTTTTGGCTATGCATCGCGGCATATAAGGCCTTAAGCACAAAAAAAACAGGCTCTATGCCTTTTTTATATGAATACCGCACAAGAGTCCCAACTGCTCCCAACCGTCTGGAGCCAGTGAGACTATTGCATTCCCAATTGGGGAATGTTGTGAAGCAGAAGGGATTGGGGAGGGGAAGGAGAAGGGTAAGAGGAAGGTAGGGAAATAGGGAAATACCTGGCTATTCAGATCTGGTCACCAAAACGTGAAAAATTTCCGTGACAAACTTTTTCCATACATCTTTCGACAACCGTTAAGTGCACACTCGGCTCCCCTAGGGACGAGTCACGTGTTGATATGCTGCCAGCGCAATAGAAGTCGTAATTTTCTCGCGTTATATGTAATTTTTGAAGAATTTAGGGAATATTTGAAGTAAATTTAAATACGATCATCATTTTCACGGCGCCCTTAAGAGATTGCTCTTTTGTTTTTTGCACAATATGAACGTATGATAGATGCGGCGCTGATTATTATTATAAATCAATATTTAAGGATTCTTTACCCACCTTTGGGTGAATATCGATCTTTGCTTCTAATGAGAATTGGAATAGTTGTGGCTGTAGCGGATTAACTAGATTATTTCTACACCGTTTCCTTCCTTCTCTCAATGTTTCTGGGGCAAATATTTGGGAGTGCCATTGTCATTCTCGATGATTGGAACTCTTAAGTTAAAACATTAACAGCCTCCATGATCGAGGGGTAACGTCCTCGACTATGAATTCAGAAGTCGCGGGTTCAAATTTCGGTGTGAGCAAGTAAATTTTGTTTAATTAAATTTTGTTATTTCACATTTATTCATATAAAATAACATATGGTGTTTCTGCGGTACGTACCAGAGAGGTAGATAATAGATGCTCTCCGTATCGCTCTGATGAAAGATACCATTCAGAAATGAAAAATTGCTTGAAATAGCTTTAGCCGTATTTGGTGACCAGATCTAAATAGCCAGGTACTTCCCAACCTCTCTCTTACCCATCCCGGGGATGCCATAGTCTCTCTGGCTTTGGTTAGCAGGGAGTAGTTGGGTCTCTTGTGTGGTATTCACATAAAAAACAAGTAGAAAATATCGGTCGTTCAGTTTTCATATTTATTGAAGTTTTAAGATGAATTATTAACATATCCATGAAGTCTTTTATTTAAATTTGTTGTTAATCTATGAGTTATTTGTACATCGTTACTTTGTTCTTATGGAACAATTTATTATTGAGCGTACTCATCTGTTTTTGTTTTAAAATAACAGGCTAGTCAAGAGTTTTGTAGACGAACTTTTGGAAACTGAAGAAGAATATGTACAAAATCTGGCACTTCTGGTAGATTATACCATCAAGCAAGATTCCGATTTCCACCTTATCCCAGAGCGCATCTTCAGGAACACAGAGGAAATCTACGCATTTCACTCGAAGCAGTTGCTTCCAGCTTTGAAGAGAGCGAGCAATGACTTTACTACACTAGGAGACGTGTTCATAGAAAATGTAAGGAATACTTGTTTTGTTTAAATTGATAAAAAAATGATTACAAAGTTCTTAACGAACACAATTGCAAACTAGACAGTGTTTCGGATTAATATCCGATTTTAACATTATAAAGATAGCTGCCAATAATATGGGATTAAAAATGGAGAATAATATTAACAAATCTTGAATTTGAGATATGATATCGATGAAGATGACACAAATTGAACTGATCTCATTAGCTAAGTTGGTTAAGCGATTGCCCCGGATAGGCAGAGGTCCTGGGCTCGAGTCCCAGATGCAACTGAAATCTTTTTTTATTTTCTGTCGTTTTTTTCCGTTTTTGTGTTTCATTTAGGTTGTGTTAATATTATTTTCTATAATGATTAAACATATATTTTTTTGTTCGTAATAAACCATATAACTCCTAATGTCTTTATTATCGTACTTTTTTAAACGATTAATTAAATAAATAAAAAAAACAAATAAAGTTGATTATCAATGACGTTTAACTATAAGGAAATCCCATTAATAAAGGCACATCTGAAACTTAAAATATTAAATGCATAGCGACTACATAATTCTGGTAATTAGTTAATTATGATTTTTTTATTGTTAAATTGCTTTTATTCCATATAAAAGTTTTTTTAGCATCATAAATATTTAAAAGTATTTTTTTTATATTGTTTTATTTTGTAAATCTTATTATCACTTAAAATTATGTGAGTCTTTTATGTACATTTTCAGGAAAGTGGTTTCCATTTGTACAATACGTTGTCGAATAAAAAAGAAGGTAGCTTTGACGTTGTTAATCAGCACAAATTCCTCTGTAGGGTAAGACAATTTATTGTTCAATGCATATTTATTTTTAAGCCATCTCAAGTTAGAGCAGAAACTTTTATCTAAAATAAATTCTTTTGTTTCAGGAAGTCCAAATAAAGTTAGGACAGAGTAACACGTTGACCACCTTCTTTTTGAATCCATTTCGAAGAATTTCCTCATATTTTTTAATTCTTGGTGAACTTACAAAAAGTTTTACACATTTGTGTGACTACATGAAAGAAAGCAACATTCAAGGAAACGACTTTGGCGGTCCGAAATCGCTGGAGAAATTATTCAAAGCCAAACACGTAATGGAGAAATTGCTTCAAAGTATTGACGAGAAAATGTACATGGAAACAATCTTGTATTCTGAAGTAAAACTTAATTTTTCTTATTTATGTTTATACTCGTATATCATTTTAATATTGCAATAACTACTATAAAATAATTTTTTTAAGGATTTTCTGATACTTTGGTTTCCTAAAATAAGGGGTTTAATTATTTTTTTAAAGTTTCTTCCTATATTTTTAGGTTGACTTGATGGCACAAGGGGAATTGTTAAGGAGTGACCGTTTTTTTGTCACCGATGATAATGAAACGCAATTTGAAATGCGATGCTTTTTATTTGAGAATATCCTTCTCCTTACTGTAGTTCATTTGGAGGTAAAGCGTGGTCTTGTCTTTCGCTGTTTTATTAGCTACAAATATTTACATATAACAAAAACTTCAAGAGGATTTTTAACACGTGTGTTAAACGTAAAACAAATAAAATATCCTCGCTTAGTCAAAAACTTGAAGAAATTATTGACTTTTTCGTGTGGACCTAAAACCAAACATGTGTTTTAATAATAATTATTGGCATTATAAATATGTACATTTTTCGTGTTTATACGGACACATAGACGTATTTTATATATTTGTCTGTTTTCCACAAAAAAATAATAATGTTTATTAAATAATTAAAAAAAAATTATCTTCCCTCTCTAATAATAATATAGCAATTATATAGTGCAGTTTTGTGTTATTTCACTTCAAGTACGCTTTACTATAATAAACTTTAAAATATTGTTTTTCTAACTCCATTCAGTGGTATTCCTAGAGGACTCCTATCAGATTCTATTTATACATTAATAAAGTATTACATAATTATTAGGTACATATTCATCTAATAAATTTACAAAAAAATATATAGTTTATACAAAGCGATATAAAAATAACGTATTCACAATGACAGTGCAAAAAATAGCAACATTTTAAGACATGAGCCGGGTTATGTTTAGTAATAAATAAGTTTATAAAAAAATAAGGAAGAAACCGAAACCAAACAATTACCGGAGACTAGAGAAAATTGCTTTTTACAATAAATTGAAGAGAAATTAAAATTTATCGACAGGAGGATTTTTTAAAATAATTTTGCCCATTTAAATTCAGACAATTTCTGAATATTAGTAAGAGTTGGGGGAAGTTTATTCCAATTGAGCACCGAAATTTACACGAAAAGAGCGATCATAGTAGACGGCTCGATTTGACCTTGAAAGTTCAATTTTCTTAATAAAAAAAAAAAAACACAATTAAATACCCGTATTTTATTAGGAATTTTTTTATTTATGACTCAAACTTCGATTTCCTGCTATATAAAATATATGTATATCGAGGAAACGTCTACGATAACAATCTGATACAGTGGGTCAGTTGCCATCCAACCGCCTCGCAATGATCAAATAAAAATACTTCCGAGCGTTATATAATACATCTCATACATTTAGTAAATAACATATACTCCCACCACCACGAATATATAAACGTGTTAAATTTTCACAAATAAAACAAAATAAAAATAAGAAATTTGTCAAATTTGCAGGAATTTGGGGAGTATTTCCACTACCATGATGCAATTAGTTTAAGTGGTTTAGGCTTCACTCCTCCGAAGGACAAGTCGGCAAGGCAGTTCACAGTCTGGTACCATAAATTTAATTCAAAGCGGTATACACTCAGAGCCAAAAGCGAAACACTCACGGAATGGGTTAAGGATATTAACCAGATTTTGTGGACCCAAATGATCTTCGAAAAAGGTAAATACAGTGCTGTCATTATACACTTGAAAGTTAGATTAAATAATCTGGAAAGAATTACAGATATATAAGAAAGTCTTCATTTTCTGTACAGTTTTAAATCATCGGTAGACTGTGAGTTACCGGAAGTTCGCGAAGCATCCTCATTTTGAGAGTGTTCTTTTGAAATTCGTAGGATTCAGAATATTTTAAATGATTGTTCCTTTATGCTTTTCATAATATTCTGGTAAAGCTGTACCAACGTAACATTTGATTAAAATGTAATGATTTTTTTCAGAAAAAAGGAGAAGTGATTTTGCAAAAACGGATAAATAATAATGCCTTGGAAAAACTCGAACCCAAAAAATAACCGTTATAAGTTATTTGTACACCAAAGGAAAATAAGTTTTTCAGTGTAAACCAATGGAACGTGGAAACCATTTTTTGCTTTGCTGTGAACTCAGAAGGAGAATCAAATAAAATCCTATAAAAAAGATTATAGGATATTCTTATCATTTTTTTATCGAACTAACATGATATTTACATGATGTGTTTTTTATTAATAAGTCTATTAGGGTTAAAATTAATTTGTCATCGCAATGTGATAAGATTGGAAAAACACAGGAAATACAAAATGATTAAATTGAGTATTAATAATTAACACAGTTAAATATTTATTTAACTTTTTGGAATAACCTGGTGAAGCTTATAAAGTTCATTGTAATATTTAATCATGGCAGATAATATTAATAATTTTAAAATGAAATATGATACAGAAAAGACGGAAAATAAAAGGTATTTTTGTTTTCTGCGACTTTTCTGTTTCATATTTGATTTGATATTAGTTGTTTCGATAACTCTGGAAGAATTCCAATTCTGGACTGGCGGTGAAGTTAATCTGGAGAACCAGATGAGAAAAAAAGGGTGAAGAAAGGACTCAAAGAGAAACAGGAGTATGCAACGGAAATTGAATAAGCCTACCTTGTTCGTTGATATCCTCTAGCACTTATTTCACCTCACTAATCCAGAATTGGCTAGATGCTTCGGTCGCGGCGTTAAACACCTTTTGTTATTGCGCGATGAGCGGTAGAGATCGAACTGTCTTCGGCCCTTTCTTGTTCCAGTGACAATAGGAATCGGATCTTGTAGGAAAGCGTGGGTAGTAATAATGCATTTAAAATGCCAAAACATTAGTTAATATTATATTCTATGTTGATTAAAATAGTGTTTGCAGTGAACAGCAAAGCCTTTATGATTAAATATGTTTCAAATGATATACCTAGATGTATATTAAATTATTTCGTTAAATACTATTTTGTACTTATATTGGTCAGAAATACTATTTCTGTTTTGTTCAAATTAAGCAATAAATATTTCAAAACATACTTTATTGTAGTCAGTATTTAAAATTTGTTGACTTTCACACGTCTCGTTTTAACGATAACTTTTCAGATCGCCAAAGTAGTAATCTGTGTACAGAAAATTAAGTATTTATACAATTATTTATAATTTTGAAGATGTCAATTCATTGTGGAATTCCATTTTAATATGAATTTTTTGATAAAAAAAACCTTTAAATGTTTTTTAATCAAAAAAAATTCGTTTGATCATTCGTTCTTTAATTTTTGTACATCTGAAAAGTTAATCACACATCCGGCGCGGTGTAGCGGTGTGACAAAGAAATTTCAAACAGCGTAGAATGTATGATTTCTATTGATTTTCAGATTGACATACAACAGCGATGTGGACTTAAAACAGCGCCAGAGGTTGGCAATGATCGGTTGGTTGGTTGAGCATTTTCCGCTTATTATTATGGTTAAGTTAACAGTAACCTCGGAATGTTTATCTTTCTTTTAAAAAAAAAAAAATGTATCTTACGTATATATTATATATATTCTTATGGTATGGTGATAGGAACCATCGCTTTCTAATGGTCAGGTAAAGAAGATAACCCAGTTTCCTACCATTTCGGTATAAAATAATGTGTTCTGAAATGACTCCGTGGATAAAGTTTTATGAGCAGAAGTTGTTCAACTTGTGACTCAGCGGGCTCACAGCCGCCGGACATATCCTCGCACGGGGTTTCGAGATCATAAAATAGTGTTAATTTAGAAGTTTGAGCATATTGTCTAGGCTTGTTTTTGATGAGATCTATGTAGGTACCTCAACATGACGAGAGTTAGGAATAGATTCTCTCACTATGCCTTTGTGAAAGAATACCGTTTAGAATAGAAACGTTGCTAGAAATGACTGCGTCCGTGTTTAGTGATCAAATCCGAATTTACCAGGCACGTTCTTCTTCACCATCTCCTTCCCACTATTCAAAATCGAAAACGTTGCTAAATGCTGGATTATCAAATAAAAACATGTTTGGTTTCTACCGTGATGTCATTGATTTACCTTCCTAGCCATCTCTACTAAGATTGATTGAAGAATACAAAAAGTTATAATATTGCTCCCAAATAAAAAAAAACTCATAATTTTATGCTGGCAAATGGCTAATAACCTAATCAATTTTTACTTATTATTTCCTAATTTAAATCACAATGTGACACCTACGATTTAATATTTTCATAATATACAAAGTACTACACATGGTTACTATTTTTTGTTTACTATGTATCCTGATGATGGAAACATGTTAATATTAATGCATTAAACAGTAGTGTACACACGAGTATTTCTCATTAATTTTACAAACAATAGTAGTTAAAAATATAATATTTTTTACTTTAAAATAAAATGGAGTTATACAAATTATTTATTTATTGTATAATATACGCCCTAAATGGGATTTTACATATAAAGTTAGTTATTAGTAAGACAGGTGCAAAACACATCACAATAGGTTCAAAGATAATATATCGAACATATACGAGTACAGGAAAACATAGTGTATGTACCATTCTAAGTAATAAGATCAGAGGCGAAAAATCAAAACATACCTCACATTCACTGTTACTTATACTCTAGACACATATATTAATAATTATACAGGATGTATGCAATAATCGTTTGTTTGTACTTCTTTTCAGAGCAGTTGAAAATGTCTACTATATCTGAGTATGTACTCGTATTACCTATTGTGTGAAGTCGAGGTACCAGTGAATATTTGAATGACTCAGTTCTGAGATTATTGTTACAATTAAATAAAATTTTAGATCGGATAGTTTTAGTTGGAATATTAAATGTAATTAAACTGACTATATCGGGGCTGTCTATAAAACCATTTACAATTTTGAAAATTAAAGTTAAATCAGAAACAATTGTTCTATCTGATAGTTTTAATAATTTTAGTTCTTTCAGTAAGTGATTGTAATTTATAGTTTCAATAGGTAAACCGAGTTTATAGTTAACATGTCTTAGAAATTTATTTTGAATTCTTTCAATGGGGTCGGAATGAATTTTATAGTGAGGGACTATATAGAAGAATTATATTCGACTTGACTACGAACTAAGGAAGAGTATAATAATTTTAGTGTTGAAATATTCCTAAAGTCTCTGGCATTTCGAAGAATGAAGCCGAGCATTTTTATACCTTTGTTAGTAATAGAATTGATGTGAGTTAGAAAATTAATTTTAAGTAGAAAACAATTCCAAGATCGTTAATTTCGTTGACAGACGAGAGAGAGATGTTATTGATTTTATATTGAAAATTGAGAGGATGATTCATTCTAAAAAGATTGATCGTATGACATTTACCTATGTTTAAAAGAAGTTTATTAAGTTCACACCAATCTTGTAATTTATTTAAATTTAAATGAATGAGAAAACAGTCTTCAATAGTTTTTTATTAGTTTGAAGAGTTTTAGATCGTCGGCGAAGAGCAGCATAGTAACATTGTTATCAAATACAGTTATAATATTATTAATAAACAGTAAAAAAAGTATTGGGCCTAAGTGTGAACCTTGCGGTACACCACTTGTTGACACGAATGTATATGACAGGTTAGAATTAAATGTTACTAGAAGAATTCTGTTGGTAAGGTAGCTTTTTATCCAATCTAATAAAATTACACTTGAACACTGTTATATGCGTGATGGGACTCGACATTTTGACACTTGGGATTTGACACTCGACAATTTGTTTTTTGTAACAAATTATTGCTTTTTGACTTTTACTTTACTCACTATACTTTTTACAGAGATACACCTGACACCATGTTGTATAATGTGTTATATTAAAAAACACTTGTAAATGTAAAGTAGATTTAATGCCTATCTCGGTTGACAACGGTTTGACAAGTGGTTGCTCTAACAAGTGACTCCCAGAGGTTATGTCCCATAGACAAACTTCTAGAAGTGATCCATAGAGTATATTAGTATATTATACCAACAAACACAATAAATAATAATAGTCGTTGAAAGAATTCTTCAATTTTTGAAAAATTGCCTTGTGGTACCATTTTTATATACAATGAAACACATTATCATCTTAAACAGACAATGGTAAAAACGATTTGTTTTGTTAATATTCTTTATATAAATGAAAAATCGTTTAGAGACATACCTTATGTGATCACGAAGTTACGTAAAAAATACGATAACTTCGGAGAATTTCATCATCAGAACATATATTTTTTGTTCATTGTAAGAAAAAGTGTAACTAATAATATCAGATAATTACTATTTACAAGTGGGTTTTGGTAGGTATTGTGAAAATTCGCAACGAAAAAAGAGAAATTGTTAATAATTTGTTGACTGATAGTAACTGGTACTTTTCTATTGTTCATCAGTGTGCGATAAAAATCAGTTTCGAGAAATGTCGAAACATCAATAATGGCTCTCGGCATGATTACCTGCTGGTAAATCGAAGAAGTTCAGGTTTTATTGATGAATGGTGATTATCAACACCTGAAAACCTACAGCCTACCCCTGGTCAAGAAGCAATTCACGCCACTGAACAGCAGGCACTAGTGAGTTCGCTTCCAAACACTTTTATTTTATAAATGGATAGTACTTAACAAATTGCAATCAGTTTTCAACGCTGAGGCAGGAGTTATCACCGGCGTATCTAAATATTCCCAGATTTCAGAGCATCTCAAAAATCTACACTGCTTCAAATGTCCTGAACGAATCCAGTTCAAGTTCTGCTGGATGGTATTTAAGTTACTTAACAGAATGGCTCCGGCTTACTTATCGGAACTGTGTATTCCTGAAAATATCAATACACGGCACTCCACCCTTCGGTCAGCAGCGTCATCAGTTATCGGGAGGTTGAAGGAACCAAAGCGCATATCTAATAAGTTCTGGAATGAGCTGCCGCATGACTTAAAAAAGATCAAAAACTCAACAGAATTCAGAACTAAACTTAAAACTTAACTTTTCAGACAACCAAAAATAAATGGAAGAAATACACGCGTAAATTGCTTAGCTAGGCTAGCCGGTTAGTGCTTATAAGTAAAATCACTTATAAAAATATAAAAAAAATTACGTAAATGCGTCTACAGCCCGCAATCCTGTAAATAACTAAATGTATAAATAAAAAAATAAAAAAATCTTAATATGTATTAAAAACATCTTACGCTTTTTAATGTCATTTTATAAATATTTTCCACTCCTAAAATTGATTAATATTTCAATAAATACCAACTCTTCTTGTGCCACCAATCCTCTGATAAATGTAAGATAAATAGAAAAGTAGGATGAAATAGCAGATGTAAAAATCATATCTTCTCTAAGCGCAAATTTTCTAATAAAACTGTTCATCTGAAGCGACCTGCCAAGTAAGCATGTTTTTCTGTTTCTGTTTGTACATAATTAAATGGAGAATAGGAAGTAATATTTGTACAGCGCCCTTGAGGTGATTTTTCATAAAAACGGCGCTACACAAATCATCCAATTATTATTGTTACTATTATATCTAATGGAAATTATGGAAAATGTAATAAAAAGAAAAACAAATACGTAAAGGTTAAAAAGATGTTTTTTTACGTTTTCAGTTTATTGCTTAATAATATAAATACATGCGTATGAAAGAAGTAGCTTTATGTCTACACTGTGTATAAGCTGTGGTACACGGAAACAATTTGGATTATTATTGTTTCTGAGAAATATATAAAGTTTGTATTATGACGTATTTAAAACAGTGAATAAATAAATGAATAAGTCCATAATATTAGCTGTAACAGATGTTGAGGTTTTACGTTGTTTGAGATTATTTAATGTTCTATTAGTATTTTGGTTCGTGCTTGGTCATTGGAATACGAATCATGCGTTGTTAACAAACCTGAAAGAAATAATGCAATTCACCGATTAGAATAAATACATACATTTTAATATAAGGGGGTATAATGATTTATACACACATCGCAAAAAAAATATAGCCAATAGTCCAAAAAAGTGATTTTCCCAAGAAAACAGGGCTACGGAAATAATCCATTTGCTATCATTATTATAGGATGGCCGAGTCAAAATTACGATTAATTTATAGAAAATTCTTAAAAATATAACATTATTTGTGCCCCGCAGAGTGAATCAAATACACAACTTCTGTGTTAGTAGTTATTCGTCAAGTATGATTCATTTTATGATTGTTAATTTTTTTGCTCTTTATCGAGTTTCGAAACCTTGACCCGATACCAAGAAAAACTCTAACTGATATATCTACATACAACGGCAACGCCAATAAAAATAAGTCAGCGTAAGCAATACAAAAAGCTATTCCACAGTGACCCTTCGCAAAGACACCCCCGTCGGAAGTGAAACCATAATAAGCTATAAAAACACACATGCATTTAATCCGATGTATAATCGGGGCTAGCAATCTGACTCAGGCTGTGCGTCAATAATCTTATAAATTTTGGTAGACTTTCTTCTGAATATCGGTAGATCGATAGATTTTAGCTAAAATGGCATCACTAGCTTGGAGTTCGTAGTTGGAACGTTGGCCGATCGTGTAGTTGCCCGATTTATAGACCCTGTACGATCGGCCAACGTCCCAACTCCGAACCGAGTTCCAGTTGGGACGTTGGGCGATTGTGTGGTCAAGGCATAAGGATGTGTTGTCTGCTCAACTCTTGCTGTGTGACCTATAATCACAGATAATAGAACAAAAGGAGAAAAACCATTATTAGTATGGGACAGGGCGCACACAATTGTATACAATTGTAAATGCATCCACGCACAGCGGGCGGCGCCCCATCTTTGATTCTACCAACACACCAAACTCGCACCTTTTACATCCTTCATCGTTTTGATAGTTCTCGCAGTTTGGTCGTTACTCGGCGACACATCCTGCTTCCGTGTCAAATCTCCCTCTGTTTCTTTTATCTATGTCTATAGCTAATGTGAATTGGATCTTGTTTATTCTATATTCATTTTAAAGCATGTAATATTGGATCGATGAGTTTGAATAACACTTTTCATGTTAAAGTACGAACCTGTATTTTAAAAGAAGGTTCAAGTCGTAGCTCCAGTCTCCAATCGAAGTGTTTATTTCTGGCTTCATCGTAAATTTCTTATGGATATCGCCCCGAATGTATTGCTTCACGGCCAGGGTATTGTTTTTTTCAGAGTGGATTTCCGTATTTTCATCTGCTAACGAAATTGCATCTACGAAATCGAGAATGTTTTTGGTTTCCTGAAATTTGAAAAAAAAAACAGTTTTCCTACGTTGAATAACGAATTACGAACATGAATTTTACGCAATCGCAATTAATAACTGTGTAATAATTTTTCATTGTAACCTCATACACCTATGTGTACATTTATAAAAATCAAGGCAGTGTTTGAGTGTGTCACACGAACACGGTCACACTTCCAGGGATTATTTGTTCAGCGATATATATATTATGGTTGAGATTTTCACGGGTGAAAGATGCAGAATATTTTTCTCGGTTTACCCGCGTAATGTAGTCCTTAGAAAATCTTTTTAACTCCTGACGTTGTGGACAAATCACACTCTCCATCTTCAGAGGCCTTATGTCTCGAGTTTTGTTTTGAACTTGTCTAGGACGTTTTAATAGTCTTGGACGAAGCACGCGTGTTTCATAAAGGGGTGGGGGTAGGGTAGGCTGTTTATGCGTAGTAATCTGATTGGTTTGATTTAAGCAAGTTGGGGGTAATTCTAAGAATTTTGGAAGTTCTGTTATCGGGGAATTTTGATCAATTATAAGTTTCCAAGTGTCAGGACACTATATATACGAGTATAAAAATATATATATATATATATATATATATATATATATATATGAAGAGATACATACATATACGTATTACATAATACTAATTTACATACCTTTCGGTCTTCGTTCACTTCGGCAAAAACCAACATTTTTTCAAATAAAATACACAACTGTGTAGTCGGACTCCGAAATTTGTCACTTGTTACTTTGAAGTCGTCGAAACGAATCAGTAATCCTTGCTCATAAATTGAGAACTAGAACACAAGAAAACAATTAGCCATTCATCCTATTTGTCTGGTTATTTATTCACCTCAGAAATTTGGTAAATATATATTATTTCTCTTTGACCAGAAAAACAACAGAAGTGTGATCTATCCCGATATGAAATACAAGACTTTTCGGCTCCCAGGCCCCAGACGGGTCGATGGAAATAATTATTTATTCAAGAAAGAACTTCGATATTTGAAAACGTTAAATCAATTTCCACAATGAAATTGAGCTTACTTCGGGCACACAGCCGCGCCCACAATACACTTCTGTCATTTTATCTTTTCAGTGATATATCTCGAACCAGACTACCTTTCAAAAGGAAGGTGGTTACCATATAATCAGTTACGTAAACTTTATGAAAAAGGACTCTCACTAAATGTTATTCTCCTTACAACTGTTTCTAATTTATTTAATGTTATTTCATGTAAAAGTAAGGCGTTAATATGTACTTCTCGACAGCCAATGACTTTGCCAATCCTCCTCGTAATATTTATCTTATTCAAAGTACATTTAACAGAGTCAATTGCCGCCTCCAACTCGAAGTCACGTTTAGTAATGTCTGCGTGTACAGTCCAACCGCTGGACTCGAGATGAAATTGATATTTCTTGTTATATTTTAACAATTCAGACAGAAGGGCCACGTATAACGGCAACCTCGTGTTTGGCTCCTTAAAGTTATCTTGATACGTCGAATTAGCCTCGTCCTTCTGTAATCAGATGAACCATATTTTTTATTGGTTTATGCTTTAATGGGATTTTACATTTTGGGGATCAGAGGTAAAGTATTGCAGGTCACATTCGACAAATTTTAAAGAAGAGTATAAACAGTGTTTCTATGGACCCGGGCCAAAAGTGGATTCGCGATATTAAACTAATGATTATTTCCTTTTCCATTGGTAATGAAGTGGTAATGAAGCCAAGTATGTTTATATGTAGAATTGAACCTTATGAATTGGAATACACCAAAATGTTAGATTAATTACGATATGAATATGAGATAGTTTACCTCTGAGCCACAGATATTAGGATACGTTATTAATGTTATATTTTTACAATAACATTGATTGAAGAGATATGAAATAGTAGCCTTTTCGTATCAACAGTCAATGCAGTTAAATACATCGCCTACCAACTGCATGCAATCTAGGTACCTACAAACATTTAAAAAATATTTCTATTTTCGATACTGGCAATACCTGGTGGAATTCCATTATAATGATTTATGAAAACAATTTAAAAGCTTTTTCCCACTTTTTATTTCTTGGCCTAACCGATTTAAGCCTACCACCGCCTTGAGACTTGTAGAAATTTTTCTTAAACTAAGGTATTTATACAATTTTTGAGGTATCAGTGGTTTTGCTTTATCCTGACTTTACGTACAGGGTTTAAGTTATTTTGTTTCTGTTAATATCACGAATTTATATAACCTATCAGGTTTAAAAAAAAACTATCAAAGGTAGGTTACATTCTGTTTTTAAGAAGGTAATTTTATAATGCGTTGATATAATGAAAGGTTGGCGAATTCTGAGTTTATTATGGGTTTACTATAGGTTTTCCCACCTTAGTTGCTATGTCATGTTTCACAACTGAACTTGTAAATATATGGTTGGAATATTTACAACAGTTTTATCGATTTATTTAGTATGCATTTAGGGAATACCATAATTCTCTCATTTACAGTTGTTTGATTGTCTAGGCAGGCGTCCAGTACCTACTATTAAAGTATCAGGAACATTTTAATTGCTATTTGCATTGTATTAGACAAGAGATTTATATTTTATGTATTAGAATAGATTATAATATTGTAATAGATCTTAAATTTAGTGAAAACATACTTTTCAAATAATTGAACACACATGGTGAAGATGGGTTATCTTTGATAGTTTTTTTAAAACCAGATGGTTATATGAAGTCATAATATTAAAACAAATAAAATACCTTAAAATCAGGATAAAGTAATACTGATTAATAGAATGTATATACAATCAGAGTTTACCACCCCTGATACCACAAAACTTGTATATATACCGTAGATTAAGAAAAAATGTCCCAGTCTGAAGATGGCCGTAATAGGCTGAAACTGGTAAGGTCAAAAAATGAAAAGTAGAAAAAATAAAACAAATTGTTTTAATAAATCACCTACAAGCAAGTTTCTAAAATACCCAATCTTGAAATTATTGTTACAAAGAAGCACGCCACTGCGAAAGACATTGTAACTTAAGCGTAATGCAGAAAATCTGTTTGTGTGACATCAGAAAAACAGAAAACTTGCGTCATGAAGTTTGCAATGCTTTTCTACCTCTATTTTTCAGCCCCACAGCACTATTTTCAAGCCAGCTCGAAATGGTTTTCATAGAACATTACGGGAAAGAAAAATCTTTAGGATATCTCTTGCATTACGACATAAATCTCGTAGACCAGGTCGAGCAGTTTAAGATAAGTGCATAAACTGTTACTTACTTTTTGTGATAAAGCTAAGAATTTTTCAAGGACTTCCTCGTAGTTGCTATACACCTCAAAATCTGTTTTCTGGAAGCAAAAGGTTGTTGTTTAAATATTCATTTTAATGTTGTCGTAATTTTTTTTCTCACAAAACTATATCTATTGTGAGTTTAACTTAAGAACAACCTGCTACAGTTCCAAATTTGGTTCCTACTGCGCATACCGCATGCGTCCCATCTCCCGCGCACGTCTGCGACGGCCATCTAACTCCGCCCATACACGCGTTTCTGAGATATTAACCCATTCATACCGTGGATGTTCAGTCAAATTATCATAATATTATCAATTTCGGATTAATTCCCTAGCTGTTTTAATGAACCTGATGCCACATAAAATGCAATATGTATATTTTAATATTATAACCATAATTATTTAAATGTATAAAATGAGTTAAATTTGTGTTTGTAGGTAGGTAATATAGAAAAAAAAAAATCCTGTTTTTGAATGTGTTAACGTGGATACCGAGTCGCGGAGAAAGTAGTGGGGGAAAGGGGCAGGACATGCGCGCTCACAGGTCGTTCTAATGATGGACAAGGTATAGAATAAATTTCACATGAATTTTGAGGTGTATTCACATGACTTTCTGAAAGCAGAACAATGTTAAGCATTTGACGTAAATAAATTTACTTATTTATTTTATTGAGTGCAGGATTTATAGATTTTTTTAAAACTTTGAGACAAAAACGAAGCATTATAATATTACCCTACTCCTAAAGTGTTAACGATCGTAAAATATTATTAACACGAAACAAAATCAATAAAATATTGAATATTCATTATCACCTTTATAATTTTATCACTAGAATTATCACGCTAAGTTTTTCAATATTATTATCAATTTCAATTCAAGGCAAATGTCACCTTTGTTTTAATGCGGTTAATTTTTTCGAGATGGTTATCAAAACCATGTTATTATTATGCTTATTGTTTTCTCTTCACGATGGGTGATATTTTTATCAGCGCTATAGATAATGGTACTAAGAAAAAAAACAGACTTCTTATATGACGAACTTAATTTATAAAATAATATTGATGAGTAAATAAATAATGGTTTTCAAAAATACTGTGTTCACCAAAATAATCTCAGTCACAGTCCTATAATTCTACACGTGAATATACGCAGCATAGAAAGGAATGTAAATGAGTTATTAGCAACAATAAATAGTGATTTAAAAAAGCCTGTACGCATTGCGCTAACAGAAACCCACTCCAGTAACGAAGTGAAATACTATTAATATAATTTATTACAAGGTAAAGTATTCACTTAAAAAATTTGCTCTGTATTCACCACTGTATTCACACTGTATATTAATAAATTAATATTAATTAAAAATAATAATGTCAAGTATAGACAAATAATAAAAATAGAACACGACAATATAAGAATAGACAAATTATAAACATAAACAAAAAATGATTAAAATAGTTAAGTAATTAATCAAAAAATGTTAACAAAAAAATTATTTTATAACATTGAATAACAAATTCACATTAGAAATTAAAAAAAGATTTGTATTTATTTTTATTAATATTAATATGAAAATAAATTCAAGAGATATCTATTTTTAATAAACATTTAATTATTTATTAAATTTAATTCACTATTCACGCTTTTTCCGATTTCTAAAATTTCAAATTTGTCTAATTGTAAACTGGTTGTTACAAAAAATGGCATTATCTTTCTTTATGGAACATGCTCAACAACTGCTGGCTTATTTATTGATGCATTAAAAATGATAAATGAAAAAAAAAATGCAAACGTTATTAATCAGAAACGCAAATACAATAGTACTAACGCAAAATAACGTACTAACATAAAGTAAAGGTAACATATATTGTGCGATCATACATTAAATAATATAAATTCCTATACTAGAAATGTTTACAGCAACGTCCATCATGCATTGATCATATTTTCACAAATATTAGGGATATAAAAAACATACATTTGGAAATTAAAAAAACCGCAAATACCGATCATTATATGATTTCGCTGTTAATTAATACCTCACGCGGGAATTTAATACAACGGATAAACTGTGAATAATAATATTAAAGGAATAATTATTGAAATACTGAAAAATAAAATGTCATCAGAATTATGGTTGGATATTCTTCGAAATGAAAATATTAACGAGTGGTGCAAAATGTTTGAATATGGATTAACACATTATATAAATGATCCTATAATGTATATTCCCAAAGGAAATTCAACAAAATTTCTTATTTCAAACCATCATAACACACGGTTATACTCGTACTTAGTTAGCTAGTTGTTTCTATAAGACATAAAGAATGGCTTTAAAAAGAAACAGAAAAAAATAGAGGAGAACTCAAATAGTCGTTTTAAAGCACACAAAAATAAAATAACGTCTCTCATAAAAAGTGTCGAAAAAAAAAATTATAAATCTAAACTTGATGACTTCGAAATCGACAGTAAGAGAGTTAATATTATTATTTTTTAAATTTTTAAGAAAATAAGCAGAAAAATCAAAATAATAACATAAAGAGACATACAAAACAATAATCTAATCAATAGTATTGAAGAACCATAAAGGCTTAAGGTTGTGGTGAAACAAGTTGGCGGTAAGATAAATATGATGTTCATAAAGGAAATGCGAACTATTTTTTTTAGTCTTATTAGTTCATTGTTAATGTTTTTGTAATTCGTGTTTCACACGGCAGTGAGAGCATCTGTAAAATCTAGTATAATAAATTAACATTTTTCTGTTAAACTCACATGTTCAACGAAAGTAGAAGCTATCGAAATCAAATCTTTCTCATGAGATTGAAGCTTTTGTAAAAACTGCCCATGAAATGCGTGCATTTCACGAATTTTCATTTTAATTTCTTTTCTAGGCGTATAAGTGGTATCGTCAAAGTCATTACACAACACCACCAGTTTTTCCAACTGAGCGACGTATATCCTTTCACATATTTGCAGCTCTCTAACGCGATTGTTAATTTTCCTGGAATTAAGAAAGACAGGCGTTAATGGAATAGCACAGGAGCAATCTCGAATCGTTTTTGGAATAGCACAGGAGGAGTTTTTCAAACAGATGTGAAATTTGTATTGTATGAAGAGGGGTCATGAAATATTATTAAGACAATTGTAAATAAACGAATTGAAAATTACTTTTTAATCACGAGTTGTTTAATATATACATATCGACATGTTTCGAAAGCGAAGCTTTCCTCTTCAGGAAATTCAGAATACTAAAAATAATAATGTCAAGTATAGACAAATGATGAACATAGAACATAATAATGTAAGAATAGACAAATTATAAACATAAACAAAATTTGATTAAATGTGTAAGTAATTAATCAAAAATGTTAATTAAAAATTATTATAAAACATTGAATAACAAATTTATATTAGAAATTAAAAAGAAATTATTTTTATTGTTTTTTAATATTAATATGAAAAGAAATTCAAGAGACAGCTATTTAAAAAAAAAATGATTATTAGTTACATTTAATTGACTATTAACACTTTTTATTATTTCTAAAATTTAAAATTTATCTAATTTTAAACCGGCTGCATTTGTAAATACATTTTTAAAATCTTGATGAATTGAATCAGAATGATGGAGTGCGATAGCATGGATAGTACTATAGAAGCACAAATATGTCCATTTTCACTGTGCAAGAGTGAATTGACATCTTCCATCGTCTCAAGCGGCGAAAAAAAGTAACAATCCATTAATCGTACAAAAAATTCAAGTTTCCAGATTTCTTGGATCTCCGAAAATCAGAAATAAACAAATTATGAAGAAGGTGATCGAGTGAACTGGATGAAGATAAAGGTTTTTAATTTTGAAAAAGAAAACCTAAAAATTATTAAGCATGAGAACGACCGTGGAGATCCAAATTATTCGATTATGAATATTTGTGGGAAGACGAGACCTCACTTATTGCCTATAACTCTGAGTAAAGTGTACAGAGAATCTTTAAAAATTAAAAAATAAATAAAACAATGATCTCATGATGTAACAGCTCTGTTTTACAGAAGAATTCCACGGTTGATACCGGTACTTACCAAATACTATTTTTAACTAATTTAAATTTAAAAATAGTATCAGGTACTTACCAAATACAATTTTTTTTTCTGTATCTGTTTGTACATAATTAGTTAAGAAATGTTTGTTCAGCGCCCTTGAGGTGATTTTTCACAAAAACAGCGCTATACAAATCATCCAATTATTATTTATTATTATTATTATTATTACTAATGTAATAACGCATCACAGAAATCTCGGACCATGTATACAAGATGAAAGCGAGTGTAAGGATTAATATTTATCCCAGTTTGTATTTTTTTCAGCCAATTTTAAAAATGAGAGGTTATTTATAAATTATTATAAAAATTATTTATAAAATATAAATTATTTATAAAATTACAAATTTGTTTAATTTTAAATCCAATTTAAAAATCGCTTCAATAATTAACACTTCGAATACACGCACTTCATGGTTGCAAGAAATCAACTCCATTTATTTTTTAATATATTTTTCGTAGTTCTTCAAAGAAAAATAATTTTATTGTTATTTGGATTAGAGTACATAATCAAAAATAACATATAGCTATTTTAAACACAACAAACAGAGATACTCAAATGAAATATTATTTAAAAAAATATTCCATGCACAGTGAAAACCTTTTTTGTTTTTGTTTTTGAATAGATCTACTGTACTAATGAGTTGATTTTTTAAATCGTTTATTTTAATCTGAAACTGAACTAGCATTTTGTTATAAAAGAATTAGTCAATTTTAGATGAACAAAGAAATTGATAGTTCTACGATGTTATTTCTAAGGAAGTTCAAGAGTGAACATTTAGGAATGAGCTAAAGATAAGACAACATGACGTCATAATGCTGAACTTGCACTTAACACGAAATAAAATAATGAATGATAACAAATGATAAAACTACATTTTACACAATAACACTCCACATACCTTATGTATTTTTCAGGTTTGTCGTAACTTGAGTAATCTTCCGATAGATAGAATTCATCTTCCATGGAGGTTTCTTCCATGACTCCAACGCTGTTCGCTGAAGATTGGGTAGAAAATCCAGCAAACGGCATACTGGAGCATAATGACTCAAAGCATTTCGTGTCATTATTGAAATAATCGTAGAGATAACAAACGTAAGATAATATCGATTGCTCCAAGAAAGACGGCAATAACTTCTAAATTGATGTTTTTGAGATAGTGCCATTCGGTGTCGTAATTAATTATCTACCTCCCAAGAAGACAGTTTTAACAACAAAAAAAACGTTACTGCCCGTTTCATGGGAAAATAATTTTTGTTTATTGGTGTAAGTTAGAGTTACTTCTTTATTCTATGGGAAAGTCTCGATATTGTCACCTGAATTCGATTGCTCCAAGGAAGACGGCAATAACTCACTTCAGTTAATTTTGAAGGAGAGCGATTTCAATGTTTAAAATCTTTTTAAGACTCTTAGGTGAGTGTTAATTAAAAAAAATAGTTTTAATTTAAAATTGAAAATCTCCATTATACATCCAAGCCTTTTCTGTAGTGGAAGCGCACAATACAAGAAAACCACCGGAGAAGCTGTACCTAGGAAGCAATCTAAGCATTTCCAAAATATGTCTGACTAACCATCACGTAGGCATACATACTCATTCTGTTATTCTGAATTTTGTGACGACCCGACTCAAGTATGTGATTCACTTAATTATACCATGTAATCCTCGGGCGTCCTCGCCTTCTTTTACCATTAACTTCCGGTGACTATATTTTTCTAACTACGTAGGCTGTAATTGGTTTGATTCAAGGAAAGAAGCATTACAGCATCTGCCATACTGAGACAGTACTCAGATTTTATAAATTGTCAATATTATTGCGCTTTTCACAAGCCTGATAAAGATAACTCGGAGGTATGCTGATGTTTAAATAGCCACAGAAGAAAAACTACAATTTAAAGTTGCCTATGAATCGTTCCAGAGAAATAAACTTCGGGTTCAGCTCCTAAAAGGCTCGGAAAAAAGAAAATGCTGCAATTGATTTCAGCTTTGTATAGCTTTGATTATACAAAATAGTATTTACATTTATATATAAAAGTGGGTTTTGTTTGGCATACGGTAGTTAAGGTATTATTCAGAAGGGGCGCCTAAGCCCAAATTATAGAGCTTTCTCAATCTGATATTTTACCCACACTAATATTGTGGAATATGTCACTGAAATAATCAGTAGGTACGTGCAAATATTGGATTAATCAAACACTCACAACTTTTTAATATTAATACTGTCCAAGAGTCCCAACTGATGGATGAGGGGAAGGTAAGGAAGTACCTGGCTATTAAGAACTGATCACGAAACTCTGCAAAGCACATTTCAAGCAACGTTTTGATCCTGAATGGTGGTTTATCGGTCCAGGTCAGAACCAGGGCGAAACAGAGAGTATCATCTACTCTTTTTTTGTGTAAATATTGAAATTAAATTAGAAAGAAGACCATAAATTTTATAGCCTTTTGTACGCAAATCTAAATTAAAAATTCTGCAGCATAGGATGTTGTGAATTATGTCGTCAATAAATTTGCAGAGTTGTTTGGTCTAGAATTTATACATCATCGCAACTATTTTGAGGACGTAAACTCATTTATATCATAATCTATGGTGCTTCACGATATATTTGTAACCGTGAAAATTAAACTGCTCTTTCAAAATATATAAATATGTAACAGAAAATTTCAAAAAATAGGTCACTTGAAATGGTGGCATGTGAAATGGAGTAAGTAGTTCATGTGTAAAAGTGCACGTTATAAACACTCCAAACACGAAAATAATGTTAAAACTCCAAACAGTGTGTTTTAATGTCTATTAATTATATATTTTAAAATATTTTTATAAAGCACCTCGTAGCTACTTCTGTAATTTGTTTAATTTTTCCCTGTAACAATCAACATACTACCTCTTGATATTATATACATTCCGTGGAAAATACCAGTATGTCCTCAAAAACCAATAATTATTGCGAAATCAAAAGATATACTAAAGCACTGAGAAAAATATTAAACAGAAATAATGATTCAATTAAATAAAAATATTTATAACTCTCACAAGAGATGTGAAAAAAAAAATTTGAACATTCAAATTGTTCTCCTGCGAAATGACAAAATAGGAGTTAGTGCCGTCTTCCTCTGAGCAGTCGACACAAAAAAACCTTAGGCGTACGATAAAATTCAGTTTGATTTGAGTAATAAATTCCATACATATCTTATCGGCGTGAAAATAAGGAGATTTTATTTTTGGAGTACTATCTTCTTTCAGTATTGCAGTTCTACAAAGTTATTTGTGCAGGCGATCAAAATTGTATCTGGTTGTTGTTCTACTGTCAAAATATTTTCGGTTGGGGTCCTCCAAAGTTTTTATTTTATTATATTGATTTATGACGAAATTAGGGGAAACCTATGAAAAGTATCACACGAATCATTTTATTTAAGGCTTTGTTCATCATAAGGATAGCAGCCAATAATATGGGATTTATAAAAATGGAGGATAATATTAACACATCTTGAACTTGAAGTATGATATCGGTGTAAATGGCATAAATTGAACTGGTCTCATTAGCTAAGTTGGTTAAGCGGTTACCCCGGATAGGTAGAGGTCCTGGGTTCGAGTCCCAGATGCGTCTGAAATCTTTTTAATTTCTGTTGTTTTTTCGGTTTCGTGGTTCATTTGGGATGTGTTAATATTATCTTCTTCAATGATTAAATATTACAATGAGGTTTACAAACTTCAATAAGTTATAAAAAATAAATTGCTTATTTTAATATTTAAAAAAAAAGTTTCATTACATTTTTGAAGTAGACGGGGTATAACTTTTTAAATCACCGTTAGCCCTCAAATTATTCTTAAAGGTGACTCTAAAATCGAGAAAAAATCAATTCCTTTAATGGCCCATATTTCATAATGTAAAACAAAAATAAATAAATTGCTTCTAATCCATACTAGATATTTATTATAATTTTTGATGAAAAAAAGGTCATTAGATTTAGACGTATTTATTTGTATATTTATGTTCCTAGGCACCTACGTCACCTTAATGCTCTGCCAAGCCAGGACAGCTAGCTATTGCTAGTCACCTAGTAAGCTAGGAACACTAGCTACGTGTAGACAGAACTAGCTTCGTTTTTAACCTAGTAAGTTATAGAGGATGCTACTAAGCTAGCGTCTCAAGACATAGTTTAATAGGATGGGGTTCTATTATTTGAGCCAGTAGCGCCCCTCACCGCCGAATTTTCTATCCTAGCTTTGTGTCTAGCTTCGCGTGGCCGCCCGTAGTCAGCACATAATCGGTTAGTGTTCGGTGAAAACAGGGTGAATAGAAAACAAACAAAAATACATTCATTGTAGTATTCAAAATTAAAAGCCTCTTTTTAAAAGGCAAAGAAATTAAAACCAAAAATTATCACGATTATTACTTATTATTTTACTGTTTGTCAGTTGTTATTTTAGAAATTTGTGTAATAATGAGTAATCATTAATTTATTTCTTAGAATGTCCAAACACGTTTTTCTAACAATTATTCAAATAATTGGTCCAATGCAACGTGACACAGTTTCCGAAGCAACTGTTTCAGTCTTGTGTTTCTCCTACGTAAGCTGTTCATTTTTCACTATGGACGGATGCAGACGTGTAATGTGGTCACTACAATTATACTGGCTTAAAATTTCCTTACATTTTGTAAACCACTCTAGGTTGTGAAAATCCAGGTTAGTGAGGTAGGATCTTGCTAGGACAGGACGTCTGCAAACTTGCTTGCTATCCTGGCTTGTTAAACTAGCCTCGTGTGCACCTGACTTTATTGATGCTGAGTGGAGGATAAAAAAAAGCCAACGTTATGCGGCGATCTCAAGTGGTCACCCATCCAAATACTGACTGCACCCGATGTTGCTTAACTTCGTTGATCGGATGAAAACCGATGTGTTAACATGGTAGTCTGTTGGCGAATAATCTAACCAGTAATGAAATTGTTAAACGATCAAAACATCACAATGTTAAGGAATAAGATAGTCTAACTGCATTGTGTTAATATTTTGCGTTTTTCTACGTACCTTGGAGTTTTAATATTTTTTACCCTTAATAAACCTTGTGAATCGAAGACGTTCGGTGTTTCAAAATGAATGGTGATTATCAACACCTCCAAAGCTACAGCCTACCCTTAGTCAAGGAGCAACGCACGCCACTACATGATAGCTATTTTACTTCCGAAGGCATTATCAAGCTAATAATTACCAAGCTTAACTTTTTCATAAATAAGCCGTTTTTAAACTAAATGATAATATTGATTATTTAAAATAGTATAAATAATTCACAAAATATGAAATAGAAGAATTAACACGAAGAATTAAATGATTCGGTCACGACTGAGAATCGAACTCGAAACCTCTAGTCTATCCATATATTCTCAATGATTAATATCGCAATAAAATTTAAAGCTTTAATAAGTTAATTTCAAATTTAATTAATGAGGATGGTTATTAATAAAATTATTAAAAAAAAATGTTTATATTGTTTAAAAGTGTTTCATAACCAAGGTGAGAGACCACCATTTAGAATGAATTGTTAGAAAGTGAAAAAGCTATGTTTAGTCCCGCAGCCAATCTGACTTCCATCAGTTTAACGGGGCTTTATTATAATATGAAATATTAAAAAATAGGTTAATAAGAGTGGCCAATTCTGAATAGTCGGGTACACTATGTCATTCTCCTTCTCTTCCTTTTCCCCTCTTACATTTCCAGCCTTACAAACTCCCCCAATTAGGGGATGACATAGATTCACTGGACACGGAAGATGAATATCAATAGTATCAAATAAAATAAAAGTTTGATAGTCAAATAGTGTATTAAAGTCGAAGAATTGACTATTATTGATTTACTAATAGCATTACATTGACTGTTGCTACGATTTTCAAATAAACGCATTCTCTAAATTCATAAGTATTGATAAAATGTTTTACTTATTTGACTATGGAACAGAAGAATTTTTTCTGGTAATTACTATATTAAATCAACATTTTCATAAAACACCAGGTTAACGGTTTTACTGCCTACATCATCACTTTAGATTTGAAGATTTTTTAACTGTTTACCTGAAACAAAATAATGTTTATATAATATATTTCGTAAAAGCAGTGAAACCGTTTTGCATATCAAGTCGAACTTTGCAAATTAAACTAATATTTCAATAAGGCAAACATTTTTAGTATTTTTGGTTTTTTGAGAAAAGTCACTAGCTTATTTATGTACAAATTATTTTTAGCCCAGTCGATAACGGTGATTAATTTTATTGTAATTATCATGCGCAACATGAATGTACATATCAAAATTATTGAATATATCTTATCATGGTTCGTTATCTAACATCTCTACACGGTTGCAAAATACATGTTTATGTAGTTTTATTTTGTGGCGTTATATTATGCACTAACTATGACATTTTCACAAACTACAAATACCGTTAAAATGTGTGGGATATTTAAAGTTTATCTTTCTGATACTAATATTTGCAATAAACATGAGTAATTACTATATTTACATTCATAATATTTACTGATTTTAAAAACGTTCTAAAACCGCACATTCAGAAACGATTCGAACTGGCTGAAACGTCATTATGATATAGATAAAATTTACAACCGTTTTGAGAAACAAATATGCCCATCATATTAAATTTAAAAAAATGTGGTACCTTCAATATCTTGAAATAAGAATAAATATATTATATATAAAAAATAAAATAACTTTGTTTTAATTCCACTTTATTATTATTTTTCTCCAACCGGTTTCGATTCAACCTGAACCTTCCTCAGGGGTGAATAGAAATATATTAAACATAATACAGAAATACATGGTATTAAATAGAAAATTAGAAGAGAGAGACAGAACATCAACTTAGGTGGGGGGCAAGGAAGGAAGAGCTTCCGAGGGAGGGGTGAAGGTGGGCGGAGGTAATGGAAATATTTAAAAAATGGGGGTGTTAGACAAATCTAGTTATTTATTAAGTAGATTGGTTTTATTGATTTTTAATAACTTTTTATTTCAAGGGCTTCAAGATTATTAAGGCGTAGACCTATCCCATTTCTATGCAATCCCGGAAGATTTATTAAATGAGTGATTTTTATAGATAAGGTGGGTGGCGAATTCTGAAAATCCGACACTGTTTAGACATCTCAAGTGTTCGACCAACCTTATTTGAATGTTTCTAGCCGTTTTACCGATGTAAAAGGATGGACAATCGTTACATTTAAGTTTTAAACAGTGACAGTACCCAACACTCTGGAACGTGCCTTAAATTTACTGTAAATTATTTTTAATGAATAATGTGTGAAATAAAACAATTTAAAGAAATAAAATTTATAATTTCTTCAAATGATTGATAACTTTGTGGCATCATTATTAATTATATAATTGAAAATACACTTTGTATATACCACTTTACTTAAAATATATAAATATTTCTACACGTTTCGATAGCAATGCTATCATCTTCAGGAATAAAGGTTTATTTTGTTTATGCTCATATTTTGTATATTTTTAAATTATTGTTTAAATTTTTTTATCATTTTTCTATACTTGAAATTATTTTTTACTATTCATTTATTCCTGAAGATGATAGCATTGCTATCGAAACATGTAGAAATATTTATATATTTTAAATAAGGTGCTATATACAAAGTGTATTTTCAATTATATAATAAATAAAATTTATTTGCGCCCTTCCGGGATTTGAACCCGTGACCCCCGGATTGGTAGTCAAGGATTGTAACCACGAGACCGTCAAACCTAGAACCAGACTACCTTTCAAAAGGAAGTTGAATACTTTATTATCATTTCTTCAAACGATTGGTAACTTTGTGGCGTCATTATTAATTAAATAATTTAAAATGTAATTTGCTTGCACCAGTTTTATAAAAATAAATAATTATCTCTACATGTTTCGACAGCAATGTTGTCATCCTCAGGAATATATGAATACTATATTATATATTAATAATTTTTTTCATACGATACACATTTTTTCATACGATTTGTCACACGATACATTTTTTATCAAGGCTTTCTTGTAGTCTAAAGCGCACAGAAGGAAATAATTATATTTATTTTGGTAATTAATAAAAATTTTATGATTTCATTAAAAGTATCATTGCGAAGATTCTTAAATAATTTAGAATATTCCGGTATTAATATTGGTATTATTTATTGTGTTCAATTGAATTTGTAAACCTTCATTTTTCTTTGTAGTTTTAAGAAAATTGTTAATAACCATTATTATTTAGAATGAGAAACGGTTAATTAATAAAATAGTTCTATTAAGGAATTTACCCGTGACAGCTGTTTTGCTTCCGAAGATATTATCAAGCTGAACTTTTTTGTTTATTTATAAACCTCTTTTTGAAAATAGCATAAATAATTCTCAATGAAAATATGAAACAGAAAAAGACGCATAAATAAAAAGATGTGATACCGATTGAGACTCGAACCAGAAACCTCTAATCTATCCTTTCAATATCACAATGAAATTTAAAGCTCCAATAAGTTAATCTAAATTTGAATTAATAATAATAGTTATTATTAAAATTACAAAAAAACTTAAGAACTATACATATAATATTATTTAAAAGCGTGTCATATCCAAGGTGAGAGACCACCATTTAGAAATAAAGTGGTAAAACTATGTTTAGTCCCGCAGCCAAACTGACATCCATCAGTTTGACGGGGCTTTATTATATAGTACGTAATATTTGAAAAAAAAACAGGTTAATTAGAGGGACCAATTCTGAATAGTCAGGTACCTTCTGTCATTCTCCTTCACTTCTTCTTCCCCTCTTACACTTCCAGCCTTACAATCTCCCCCAATTAGGGTATGACATAGTTCAACTGGACACGGAAGATGAATATCAATGGTATCAAATAAAATAAAAGTTTCATAGTCAAATGGTGTATTTCTGGCGAAGTCGAAAAATTGGCTTTAATTGAGTTATTACATTGACTGTTGCTACGATTTAAAAATAAACGCATCCACTAAATTCGTAAACACAAATAAGTACTGGTAAAATGTTCCACTTCTCTGACTACAAAACATAAGTATTTCTTCTCGTAGGTACTATATTAAATAAATATCTTCTTAAATAACTAGGTTAAACGGTTTTACATCCCACGTAAGTTTTATTTTGAAAATCTTTTTAACTGTTCACCTGAAACAAAAAAAAAGTTTATATAAATATATTTAAGCATCCTTCACGAAAGCGGTGAAATCATTTTGCATGTCAAGTTAAACTTTACAAATAAAACTAACATTTCAGTAAGACCGACATTTTCCATATCTTCGGTTTTCTTGGAAAAGTCACAACCTTACTTATGTACAGATTCTTCTTAGCACAGTTGATATCAGTGATTAATTTAATATTGTGATAACTTATTCACATTATATCTTGCTTTCGCAGACTACAAAGTGTGTATTTTTGGTTGTTTATTTTTTTGTATTTTAAAAATTTGTAATAATGAGTGCGAATCAATTTGTTTGTTTGTTTGTTTGTTTGTTTGTTTGTTTTGTTTTTTTTGTTTTTTTGTTTTTTTGTTTTTTTGTTTTTTTGTTTTTTTTTTTTGTTTTTTTTTAGTTTTTTTTTTATTTTTATTTTTTTTTTTTTTATGTTTTTTTATTTTTTTTTTTTAATTAATAGAGATATATTTCAGAGCTAGAGAAAGGAAATTCATATTTTGAAGAAGTTTGAGTTAAACATGAATGAAAATTACATACGAAAGTAATCATTTTGTGGTTTAGCTTATTTTATAATATCACTTGTATAAATTCTAATCAAGTGGATGAAAATAAAATAACTTCTCAATAATTCAAACTCTGCAATCAAATTTCAAATCTCCGGATTAAGTAAGTTTCAAGTGTTTAATTTTACCCCTTTTGTCCACCATCTGCTGCCATAGAATTTGTTTGATGTTGTCAATCCATTGTTCTCGAACATCATCGCTTGATATGAGGGCATATTGCTTAAGATTAAATTTTTGGTACCAAACGGTGAAGGAAGGGTCCGCTTTTCCTCGCGGCGCGGTGAAACCCAATTGTGCGGTATTGATATCGTCAAAAAATAACAACCTCTGTTTGGTACCCTGAAAGGAAAAAAAAAATTAAAATTTTCTGTTCGATTTTTGCATGCTTCCTCTGGAGTATATGTTACGCTTTGAAGTATTCCACTCCGTTTTATCGTCTGGTTAACCTACCTCGTTATCAATTACGGCAAAAACTAGAGATTTTTCGAAGAGAAAGCACTTCATTTTGAAATGGTTTTTATTTTCATCGACAACGATGAAAAAGTTTTCTCTCAACAACACCCCTTGCGCCAGTAGATCGATCTGTAATAAATAAAAATTAACAATTAGAGCAAACACTTTGCGATTTCATGAATAAACGATAACTAAGATTAAATTTACTTTATTGTAATGCATACTTCAAACTATCTACCTAATTATATTTTTGTTTGAAATAAAAAAAAGTTTCCTTTATATTATTATTATATAAATTTTTTTTATAACTTATTGAAGTTTGTAAACCACATTGTAATATTTAATCATTTAAGAAGATAATATTAACACATCCCAAATTAACACATGAAAAAACAACAGAAAATAAAAAGTATTCAGTCGCACCTGGGACTCGAACCCAGGACCTCTGCCTATCCGGGGAAACCACTTAACCAACTTAGCTAATGAGACCAGTTTAATTTACGCCATCTACACCGATATAATACTTCAAGTTAAAGACTTGTTAATATTATCCTCCATTTTAAATCCCATATTATTGGCTGCTATCCTTATGATTCTTCCCGAACAGTTTGTAAACCTCATTGTAATATTTAATCATTAAAGAAGATAATATTAACACATTCTAAATGAAACACGAATCCGAAAACACAACATAAAATAAAAAAAAATCAGTCGCATCTGGGACTCGAATCCAGGACCTCTGCCTTTCCGGGGAAACCGCTTAACCAACTTAGCGGATAGGCAGAGGTCCTGGGTTTGAGTCCCAGATGCGACTGAAATCTTTTTATTTTCTGTTGTGTTTTCGGATTCGTGTTTAATTTGGGATGTGTTCATATTATCTTCTTTAATGATCATATATTATTATTATACATCAGCTGTGTACATCAATTCCCTCTTCTGACTAAATTGGGAACGATCAAAACTACACTAACCAAAATGATATATTAGTATAAATTATACATATACGTTTCAGAAGGGAGGGGGAGGGGGGTTGCTTTAATTGGTCGAGGGGCAAGGTCCTCGACTACGAATCCGGAGATTGCGGGTTCGAATCCCTGGGTGGGCAACTAAATTTTGTTTAATTAAATAGTGTTTTTAAAATTAATGTAAAACCAAATATAGTATATTTGCTGCACGTTAGATAGTCAGTATCGCTCTGGTGAAAGACCACTATTCAGAATTGAAACATTGCTTGAAATTGATTTAGCCGTCTTTGGTGACCAGATCTGAATAGCCAGGTATTTCCCCACCTTCCTCTTCCCTACCTCCCTTCTTTCCGCTTAACCATTCAGCTTTACAACATACTCCATTTGGGGATGCCACAGTCTCACTGGCTCCGGTAAGCGGTTAGCAGTTGGGACTCTTGTGCGGTATTCTCATTAAAAAAAATATGCCAAAAGTGGGCAGATGGACGGTTGAAAAAAAAGGCACAAAAAAAAAACCCCACATTACCGAATATGACTTGAACGTTAACACTTACCCGTGATCTTTTTATGCAGGCAACGGAATCCTTGCTTTCAATTTGGCGTATTAGGTTTATGAGGCGTTCTTTAGCATCCTTCAGTGTGTCCACCAAGGTTAGCTGTTCGGTACAGATGGCCTTTATAGGGGCGCATGCCAACATGGATTCATATATCTTGATGATCGTGTCGAGAGCGAGGCAATATGAGTCAATCCTAGCAAAAGGATTTTCGATAAATGACTGAAGGGTCCCTGTTACTTTCATTTTGTCTTTCAACAGCTGAAATCAACACGATGATTAACGAAACATGTTTCAATGGCAAATTTATTTATTCTTAAATTTAATTACGAAAACAAAAACATTACCCACTCATCTCACTAGGACAATCCTGTGTTGAGATGAGCGGCTTTACAATTTAATAATAATCAGTAAATAGTAATAAGAAAATAATAATACATGAATAAAAATTAGTAAATATTAATAAGTAATTAATAATAAATAAATAATAAAAAATAGATAATAATAATTAATTAATAATAATAAGTAAATTATAATCAGTAAATATTAATAAGCATATAATAATACACATTAAATATTAATAAGTAAATAGTAATAAGTACATAATTATAAAAATAGGTAAATAATAATAAGTAAATAATATTATGTAAATAATAATATGTACATAATAATAAAAATAAAAATATGAAAATAATAATATGTAAATAAAAATAAAAATAAAAATAGGTAAATAATAACATGTAAATAAAATTACAACTTGTATCATGATAACAGGGTTATCATGATACAAGTAATTTTTGAAATTTTGGCTGCCAACACCGAAGAGGTACACATGTTGTGTCCAAGTAAGCTTAATTTTTTTCTATTTTTTTTATTAAATTGGTCGAAGATGTCTTCTTGAACAGGTATTCAACTTCATTGGCCCGTCTTCGATTAATTGGCGGCAAACATTTTATATTAAATGAGTATAAGTAAGAGTAAGTCTAGGGATTCATTGTTCAGTGGCAGCTAACAACTAAGCAGGTAAGTTCTGTTCCAACATAATGCTGACATAGATATTAAAATTTGTCGCACTATAATCAATATTGAAAATGCTATAAACTTTCGATAACGGGTAGATGGCACCGAGATATAATTATTTTCTTGTTTCACACAAATAATTTACTTCTAGATGAACAAGATCTATAGCCAAGCGTATTTTATCCATTGGTCTTAAATGTGTCGTCTGTACAATAAGATTGAGAAACACTGAACAGATAATCGCTAGATCTATAGAATATTTATTGAAATTTTTAATTTAAATTTTTAAAATAAATCAACATACATTTTGAATGCACATATGTAATAATAATATTTTTTAAAAATAGCCATGCGTATTTTAGCAATTTGTCTCAAATGTGTCGACTGTATAATAAGATTGTGAAACACTAAATAGATAATCACTATATCGATAGCCGTTCGTATTTTAGGAATTATTTGTCTCAAATGTGTCGACTGTACAATAAGATTGTGAAACACTAAATAGATAATCACTATATCGATAGCCGTTCGTATTTTAGGAATTATTTGTCTCAAATGTGTCGACTGTATAATAAGATTGTGAAACACTAAATAGATAATCACTATATCGATAGCCGTTCGTATTTTAGGAATTATTTGTCTCAAATGTGTCGACTGTACAATAAGATTGTGAAACACTAAATAGATAATCACTATATCGATAGCCGTTCGTATTTTAGGAATTATTTGTCTCAAATGTGTCGACTGTATAATAAGATTGTGAAACACTAAATAGATAATCACTATATCGATAGCCGTTCGTATTTTAGGAATTATTTGTCTCAAATGTGTCGACTGTATAATAAGATTGTGAAACACTAAATAGATAATCACTATATCGATAGCCGTTCGTATTTTAGGAATTATTTGTCTCAAATTTGTCGACTGTATAATAAGATTGTGAAACACTAAATAGATAATCACTATATCGATAGCCGTTCGTATTTTAGGAATTATTTGTCTCAAATTTGTCGACTGTATAGTAAGATTAAGTGTTTTGATGTTCATACTTTATACAGTCTAAGAAAAAATGATTAAAAACAATGTGCAGCAATGGCTGAATTAATTATATTTTATGAAAATAAAACAATAACTTGTTTATAACCACGAGAATTTTATTTAGTTTTATTAAGGCCGACCGGTTTCGCTTAATACAAGCATCATCAGGGTATAAAATTAAACTGATCATAAATACATAGTGTGTGTTTATATATACAAAATAGAATGAGAAAGAACATAACATAGAACAAAGAAAAAATGAGATAGCATGAGATATAAATCTGGCATAATACCAGAGAGAAAGAGACAGAAGTGTACATAATGGAATACCAAGGAGTACCTGAACAGGTGATTATGGGATAATGGGAAATTTTACGAGATTATAGGAAATATACCTAATATTGGGCTATTGGATACATTTAGTTGATTATTAAGAAATAAGAAATAATCATTATATTTTTATAGCACATCAGGTTTTGGAGGGATTCGGATTTTTGTTTTGTAATATATTATAATATTGGGGATAAACAATAAAACAGTTTAACCCTTTTTTGTACTATTTGCACTGTTGCACTTCACCAATGTGTCAAATCTGTCATTTTTAATTGTGTCTAAAAGTGAGCATCGTGTTTGAACATGTTTCTGTAAAAACTTACATAAAATTTGTAATGAACAATGCCTCGAACGGGTAGAAATAGTGTTATACATGCGGTGAATTTACCCCATCATCGCAAAGGAAAAAACAGAGTTCCATAAATAAATAAAAAAAGCGTACGAACTATAATAAAAAAAGCAGAGAAGGTGATCGGGATAAACCATGGGCACTTCACATAAGCTGTGTTCGATGCACATGGACTCTCAGAGGATGGTTAAGAGGATCGCGAAAATTAATACCCTCTGCGATTCCGATGATTTGGAGAGAGTCAACGGAACATATCGGTGATTGCTATTTTTGCCTAGCTAATATATCTGGAGGCAACAAAAAAACATTCATCGAGTCGGTCGTATTGTGTCTCATTGCGAACTTTACCAGCCCAAACCCACCTGCAAAATAGGAGTTTTAAATTTCGGTTAAAAGCACTTAAGGGAATGTTTCCGAGGATAAGTGATGTTAAAATAAAATACGGAATCTTTATGGGAACGCAAATAAGAATGATTTTGAAAGATCAACCCTTTTTCCACGGTGTTAAAACCCAAAGAACTAACTGCACGGTCAGCTGTCAAGCTCGTCGTAGAAAATTTATTTGAAAACAAAAAACACGAATACTGCTTCAGATTGTTACTGATCTAATTACATCCTATGAAACTATGTCTTTTTTTTTTTTTTTTACATGAATACCGCACAAGAGTCTCAACTTCTCCCAACCGTCTGGAGCTAGTGAGACTATGGCATCCCCAATTGGGAAAATGTTGTGAGGCAGAAGGTATAGGGGAGGGGAAGGAGAAGGGGAAGAGGAATGTGGGGAAATGCCTGGCTATTCAGATCTAGTCACCAAACACGGCTAAAAAAGCCATTTCAAGCAACGTTTCAATTCTGAATGGTGGTCTTTCACCAGGGCGATACTGAAAGTATCTTCCACTCTGGAACGTGCGCAAATATACTATTTATTATTTTTAAATGAATTAATTGTGAAACAACACAAATTAATCAATTTAAAATTACTTGCGCACGCCGGGATTTGAACCCGCGACCGTCGGATTCGTAGTCGAGAGCCTTAACCCTCGACCATGGAGGCCGTCATACATTTTTACATTTTTTTTACAATCTCATTTTAATTTTTTCTCGTATAATTTGGGTAGGGTAAGTGATGAGCATAGTGAACATCTTTATGTAGATAAAGCCAGTATGGAGAAGCGGTATCAAGGAAAATTGACTTTTTTTCATTTGAAAATGGATCATTGCTTGAAGAATACTGCTGGACACTTCAAAGAAATTCCACAGATGTACACAAGCTCAAGTCAACTGTCAAAGGAATAAAAAATACTTAAAGATTGATAAATAATATCAACCTCAGTAGTAAGCAACTAGGGATTTTGTACCGTTGCATAGCGTATTATTTAAACCAACTAGTTGAAGTGTACCCGGCCTTGCTCGGGATTTTTTATTTTTGGAATAAAATCATGAAGTCGTGAATTCTTGCTTGTTATTAGGGTGCCGTAAATAATTTTACAGCGAAAATAACTATATCCAAATAAAGAAACATTCATTTGAATATTTTATTTCATTCCAAACGTTTATTTTTTCAAAATACATACCTACTCGTGTTTTCCATTTTGAAAATATTTTACTAAAAAAAACCTTCCTCTTTTGAATATGCAATCTGTGGCTAACCAGAGTGTTATATCTATGGGCTAACCTAAATAAAATATGGCGGGTTCAATATTTTTCATACTATTTTCAAAAGGTTATAGCAACAGTTTTAAATATTGGATTTCATTCTAACTACTTTCTAAACCATCCCGGCACTAATAAAAACAAACTGTGCTATTTTCAGCGAAACCGGTAGAGTAATTTTCGAGAACATCGAGGACAAACAAACAAACTTACGTTGATTTTTAAATATATATATAAAATTATAAAAAAAACTACTTTTATAATGTTTTACCTATTTGATATATACAGCCTTCTATAATATATTCAGCTTTTATCGAAGGGACATATTAAAAAAAATGATGAGATTTTTTTTTTCATTTTAGAATGAACTATGAAGTATCTGAAATCAAATTTTAACCAATACTCATATAATGTTATTAATATTATGGATTTTTTCTTGATTGTGTTTAGATTTAATCATCGTAACGTCAAAATAAGAAAGGAGATTTTTGTAATTTTAGTTTAAAAAACTCACCTTAACAGTATGTTTGTGCTGGTTCACTATATCATAATATCCTTCACTTTTAATTGAGTATTGTTTAGTGTACATCATCATTTTATTTTCCTTTGAAAAAAAAAATTACATCAAAGTTATTTTGTGGCATTACACGTGTGGCTTATTACGAATATGATAATTTTTATATTCGAGTAAATTGAAAATTAAAAAAATAAATTAATTCTTTCGAAAAATGATGTTTCTAAAAAAGTTTTTTTGCTTTCTCTACAGATTGTTGAAATTCTAAATATTTCAAATTTGTGAGATAAACAATTAAATTGGTAGCTACCTCTGCCCCGAAGTACTAGAATGGGTATACGAGTATATATTCATATAATATACTATAGTAATACCGACTCCTGACAACATGACTTTAATTAAGTATTTGATTCACTTGTTCGTGCCATGTATTCTTCAAGCATTCCTGACTTCTTCTTCCAATCGTTTGGGCAAAATATATTAATCCAGACACTCTTTTGTTCGTCCATCTACTGAAACCATCTAAAAGTCCTATTCTTAAAGTTGTTTACTATGCTTAAATTAACCCTGTTTTCTCGTCTATATTCGTTATCCGGACGTTCATAGTTTTATCAGGCCTCTGGGATCCAATTTCTACAACAATCAGTCATCTATCAAAATAATTTCCTGCATTCACTCCTTTTTCAATGGTCCCTATGTACAAAACACGTTTAAGTATTAATATTTTTATTACAATAATTGTTAGATTTTTTCATTAGTACTCACGTTTTCTATGAAAATATTTCCCAATGCTTCCAAATCATAATGCACTTTCTTCAAACTTGGATACAATTTGTTTGAGTGAAGAATATAAATGTCACGAGTATTTGAAAAGACTTCCTGTGGAACGAGGCTGAATAGAGGATCTTCATCCCTGACGTATAACATCAGTTGCTTTAAATTCCACACATAGATTTCTTCGCTGCTCAGTAAATCATCTACACACTTCTGTAATTTTCTGCAAACACACATAATTACAAAATTTTTGAATTAATTTATTCATAATAATGCCATAAAGTGAATACTAATATTTTGAAGGGATTATCATATAAACATAACGAGATAAAGGTTATATTGATATTTTTTCCTTTGCCTCTTCTTTAAATACTTAATCGGGGTAGACGTAGGGTAGAAGTTGGGTAGAAGTTAGGTAGATGTAGGGTAGGGGTAGGGTAGGTGTAGAGATAGGAGCAGGAGTAGGGGTAGGGGTAGATGTAGCCGATATGGGTATCAAATTACGCGTATCAACCTGCCCAAAACAATTTAATCAGTAAACTCCTAGGCCCCTTTCTGCGAGAAAAGTCTCACACAGAACTAAATAGCGGTATGAGTAGGAGTAGAAGTAGGAGTAGGAGTAGAAGTAGGAGTAAGAGTAGGAGTAGGAGTAGGAGTAGGAGT